>PVJI01018982.1:0-32064 GCA_004026765.1 Micronycteris hirsuta
CTGCAGATTTTCTTTCTTTCTCTGAACATGGGTAATATTTTGTCATAAACATGGTACCACAATTAATCTCTTCTTAAAAATTATTTCCCTTTCTACCTTTTTTTTTTTTTTTTACATCTTCCTCTTCCAAAGTTATTTTTAAAAATCTGTGTGTTTTGTTCTGACGGGTGTGGCTCAGTTGGTTGGCTTTACAAGGTCCTGCAAAGCAAAAAGTCCCCCGTTGGATTTTTGGTCAGGGTACATGCCTGGGTTGCCAGTTAGGTCCCCACTGGGGCCAAGTGCAAGAGGCAACTGATTGATGTTTCTCTGCATCTCTTTTTCCCTCCCTTCATCTTTCTCTCTCTTAAAAAAAAGTATATTTTAACTGAAACTATCACAGTTATGATTTCACTGTTTCTTAACCCCAAAGAAAACCATTAATGTGATGGATCTTGAAATTCTATTAGAGATAGCTATAAGCTATGTACTCACATATCATTGCATTTTTAAATTTTGAACCTTTAGTTTCTCAAGACTCATGCTTGCCTTAGGCATTGTTAAGCTAGAGTCTAGAGGGCACAAGTAATAGTTATATGCTTCTGTTGGTGACTGGTGTTGCAAGTGTGTTGCTCATGAGTCACAAATCTCTCACTTGCCTGAATGAAGCTCCCTGCCTCCAAGGAAACCAGGTATGAAAAGTTGGCTCTGCAGAGTTGGACAGTGTTAGAAATGAAAACAGTCATGTCTGATATTCCAGTGAGAGAATAGGTCACTCATTATGACAGATGTTTTGTGCCTAGTTTATCAGATGGATTCTCAGCCTTATTTTTTCTTGTGAATGTATTTTAATCCCATTGAACCTGCATGACCTGTATTCACTGTGACATTTGCGTGGTGCTTTAAGTTTTCAAAGTGTTTTAAATCATTAGTCAAAACAATCTCTCTACATGATTGAAATGATAAACTGTGGGGATTTTTTTCCTTTTGCATCTTCTGAGCTTAACTTTTTCTTTGGTCTCTGGTATGGTTTTTTAATAAACTTCAGGTAGATTTGTTGGATTTGATTAAAGAAAAGCAGATGTAACGTGGTGTCAATTTTTTACCAAGAAATGTCTGAAAATTGGAATAAGATGTTAACTAGTATGTCCTAAGTGAAATGTCCAGAATAAAGTTCAGCGTACTCTAGAGCATTCTTCTCCTGAAAATAAGTTTAAATGTAGAAAATCTTTAGGGTTTAGAAGTTAATTATTTGTGAGTAGACCACATAATTCCTGTTTAGTGAAGAAAATAATACAAAACTCTAATGTAACCAAAATTACATCCTTAAGATTCTAATAATTCTCAGGTAGTACTTTTGAGTTTAGTTTTATTTTCAGTTCTCTATTCACTTATTTGTTTATTCATCAAATATTATCAAATGGTTTTAAAATCGAGATACAAAGCTTGATAAAGCCAATATCCATGTCCCTCAACAATGCGATCAGGACATAATAATTAAATTAAAATTACTTTTTGTTTGGAATTTTAAAATAAAAGTTTCTTCAATATTAAAGAAAGCAACAACTCTTTCTTAAGTATCTTATTGCTGATGATAATAACACTCAGTGCCCCAGTCGGGAATATCCTGGTTTCACATTCTGGTTTGGGTCAAGACATTTATTTGCTACAGTTGGTTGGGTCACAGACTCATTTCTCACCAGCCGGACAAAAGACACTTTTCAAAAAGGCTTGTTACTTTTATGTTTGGAGTGGTTTTGGATGAAAGCTCTGTGATTGCTCAGATGTCTGTGTTCTTATGATTCTGCATTCTCTTATTTTGAAGGGTCTAATTTTAAAGTTAGGTAACTACCCTTCATTACCTTTGTAACAGATTACAAACATGAAAGCTTAATACACTCTGCAGATTTCAGATGTTAAATGTAATGCAGTGCTCCAGTTAAAAGAGTGAATAATAAAATACGCTCTTGCTACACAGGTTCCCACAACACTTGTTTTGGTCTAGTAGGGAAGTTTTTTAATTTTAATTTTTTATTTTGAGAGTACATTTATTAAGGCTGGGGACAGTGAAACAAGGAAGGGCTGAGGGTAGAACAAACAACAGGAGAGAGCGCCCGGCACGGCTGCTTTGGCTCACTGGGAAGTCAGAGGAAAGGGGCCTTAGAGGCAGGAGGTGAGCCCAGAAGCAGCTGCCACTGCCCATTGCTCCCTGGGTTCCTAGTCTGATGGGGGCCCTAGAGTTTAGGGGATACATGCCTGAGAGAGAAGAAAGTCGTGGGCATGCCTCCCTGAGAGGGAGAGTGCCTAGTAGGGAGGCTTTTACATTCTCCGGGTGATGAATGCAGTAGTCAATTGCGCAATCTATTAATCTGATTTCAGACAAAGATACGCGCCTCATCAATGGAGCGGCTTTGGGAGAATAGACACGTGATAAATCTTTAGTGAATAAGGTTGGGGAGGTATCTCCTATGCAGGTAAACAGTGGAAACCTTAACCTCCAGAAGGAGGGTGGAAAGAGGCACACCAGAACCGTAGTGTAAGAATTGTCTTTTGCGTGACAGTGTTCAAAGATTAGAAAGGTGAAGAATCTTTCAGTTTGAAGATCATGAAGATTTCAAAGAGTAAAATACAATCCCACTGATTCTGTAAGACTTGGAGTCGTGTGGCAGAAGCATTACAGAGCGCAGTGATGTGTGAAAACCCATTTGGCAGACGAGGGTATCATTCCAGCTGAGCTGAAAACCATTTGTTACAGAGAAGAAATCTCAATAAGCCACTCAATGACAGTTGTAGGCAGAGTCCTAAGAACCAAGTGCTATTGTTAATGTTACTTAATTAGAATCATTTCTTTCCTTTGCTATTTTTGCTGGCCCACGTCAAACCTGCCTATTGTCAAACTCCTGGAGGAGAGGAGGTCTGAAATGGTAGTTCCGCATGCCATGTCAGCCTTCAACTTCCCCCCAGACCATCACCACAGGCCAGGAACATCAGCCTGGGCCAGCCACACCCCACTCTAGAACAGCCTCCACACCCGAAGTAGGGTCACCCCACCCCCCACCTCTAGCGTGTGGTTTAAAGCAACATCCTCCTGAGAATTTCCCTGAAGCAGCATGTTGAAACAAAAACACTGAATTCAGAGGGAGAAGATGTAAATGTGAGTCCTGATCTCTACCGGTACCCTTTGCTGGCTGGGCATCTGCAGATAAGCACCTTAAACTCTCCAGACCTCAGTTTCCTCATTTGTTGTGACAGCTGTGTGAAACTATAGGATCAGCTTTAACTCCTACCAGATATTTGCTATTGCCAATACTTCATTGGACATCAGATGGTTTGTTTAAGCTGTTTAAATGAGAACAATATGTGATGGTATGGAACATATTTCTCCAGTGCTTTGGATGGATTGTTCTTCATAAATAACGGGTTATATTTCATCACTGCATGAAAAGTATTCTTTTTAAGTTGCTGGTCATTGATTTTTTAATGTTAACCCACCTAATATATAATTTCATGTATAAATCATAGATTATCGCAGTCGGAGGGCCCTGAGAAATGACCTAATCCAGTTTGTTTCAAAAAGCTTTTAGCTCAAAGTCATATTTTGTTTTGGCAAACCTAGACAGACAGCCCCCAGGGTTCCTGAGTCCCTGTCTCTCATGTTCTTCAACTAGAAGAAAATGAATTACCCTTTATGACACATCCGCAAACAAAATAAATAAAGCCTATTCTCCTGCTCACTTTAAAACATCAGCATGGATAATTAGGCAGGAAACAGAACACAGTTGAGATATAAAAGAGAAACAAAGTATTTCCAGCTTAATGAAGGAGAAAAAAAGTTTTTACACCATAATCACTGCTATTATCTGATGTGTTGGCAGCAAGTTAATAGAAGGGGCACTCCAGACAAAGGCGGTTAATGAACGATGTTGCCGTTTGCCTAGTGGAGAAGACCACTGCCTGGAAATAGGAAAGGGTTCAAGGATCCATCACAGCATCCGTTACACTGTACTCTGATTACTTGTCATGTTATCTTCCTGACTACGTCGTGAGCTTTGTTAAGGGAGAAACAATGTCTTTGCCATCTTTTTCCCACAACACTCAGCAAAGTACCTAGCATCTAGTAGGTTCCCCTGCCTTTTTTTTTTTTTTAAGTGAATGTATGAATGAATACACATTTTCTCCTGTGCATGGACTTAGGGGAACAAGACAGAAAAAAAAGATAAAGAGGTGTCTGTCAATAATAAACCTGGGAACTCACCTCTGATTTTCAGTGAGAAATAGACTCTGTGAGAGATGTAATGTAATGTGCAATTCACGGTGATGTGGCTGGGTTGAACCTTGGAGGCAGATCCTCTGCTGGACTCTCTTCACAGCAGTGCGGGTTCTGACTCCTTGGGTGCGGTCGCTGCCAAGGTGCCTCACACTTAGTGACGGACTGGTTTCAGTTAGGGAAGTCTTCCTGTCTATCACCATTCCAGACCGTTAGTGTCTCGAGAAGTTTTAGAAGACAAAAATATGACAAATGTAAAGTTTTGCAATAGTTCCACCAATATGGTGTTTTTAGATTTCTTTGCAGCTCGTTTTCTTTCCCCTAAATGAGTGAGCAATGAAAATACTAAAGCCTTCCACCCCGATGATAGCCCGGGCCATCATCCTCATGCCACTGCATTTTAGCCTCCTGACTCCCCTGGTCCCCACTCCCCAGCCTTGGACTTTTCACACTGACCGCCCTGAGAGAGAGACATCACATTTGTTGCTCCACTTATTTATGCATTCACTGATTGATTCTTGTATGCGCCCTGACCTGGGATAGAACCCACAACCTTGGTGTATTGGGATGACGCCCTAACAAACTGAGCTACCCCACCAGGGCTCAATCTGCTTTTTCTCCATAGCATCAGCTGACATATTCTATGTTTGTTTACTGTCTAGCTTCCCAAGTACTGCCTTCACCCCTAGAATGGACGCTTCATGAAAACTAGGACCACAGGTAAAATTACATACAATTTCTTTGTGTCTTTCTGTATTTTGTACAGGTGATAACAAAAAATCTTCTTTTGTGTTTCCCTGTATGTTGCAAGTCATTTTTGCTTTTTTAATCAGACAGAGAGCATTAAAAACAACAAGCTTTCTCTAAAGTTTCATTTGCTGTTTGAGTCTCTGACATATACAAGATACTCAGTGAATATTTGTTGAACGAATGATTGAATGTGCTGTTATGTTTCTTTTTTTCTCTATGCTTAATTCACCTCTCTCCTTCCACAGAATTTAGTAATTTTTTTTTTTTTTTGAAATTATGACCTTTCTCAGCCGTGCTGAAGGAAGTCTAGGACAAGGATTTGACCAGGCCTGGGCCACACTTTAGAAGGGAATGTCCTCACCACTATTCTCCAAGGGTTCCCAATAGCTTGGTTTTATCACAGCCCTAGAATCTTGGCTCAATACTGGGTGCGTCTGCAGCAGTACATGTTTCTTTATCACATGTGCAAATCTCAGGCCTCCCTTGGACAGAGGCGTGAGAGGATGTTGGCAGACTCCAGGATTTTCAAGTGGATTAACGTGACATTGTCAGCTGTAGTTTTATTTATTGATGTGTTCTAGAAGGTCATCAAAATTGTAATTATAGGTGCAGATTGTTTATTTTAAGAAAACCTACAGGATATCCTTGGTAATAAAAACAAAGAAGCCTAAAACTCAGGGTAAGTGTAGCACATGAGACTCTACTAAGAACCTAAGAAGTCCCAAGAGGACAGCCATTCAGTATTATCATAAATCCTGACGTCCTCCATTCTGCCATCCCTAGAACAACTGTTCCTGAATACAGGGACACTCTCATCTGAGTGAACAAATGACTTCAATTCGTCCTCAGCTGGCCAGACCCCCTTGCCAATCAGACTACCCCTAACGTGACAGAAGGAGCTTGTTTTCATTTCCCTGAGATCCCACAGCACTAAGAACTTTCAACTGGGAGAATAAACCCCCCAAGTGTTGGCTGCGCTCCTCGACCGCATCACCCAGCTGCTAAAAGCCAAGGATGGGAACACGCAAAGCCTGTCAGCTGTTCCAGGGAAAAGGCTCCAAAATGATCTAAGTTTTAGCTTTTGCTAAGTTCAGCCCACATTGTTGGAGAAGATTCACTACCTTTCGGTGGCGTGACTTCGATCTCCAGAGTGACAGTCACCATGACACAAAGGTGATCTTACTGCTTCCGCTCTCGCAAGACCATCAAGGTGGTGAAGGCAAGAAAGTCAAGACGAGGAATCAAGATTAGATAACACAAGGTTCCCATCGTCTTATCTAACATGCAGGCTTTTGAAACTGGGCTCCTACATATGGGAACCACGTGTGTCTGGAGCCTCGAGTTCCATGCGAGCGTCTCTGAAATGATCGTGGATGAGATCATCTGTGAGGCTGTGGGATCTGGACTAGGTGACCTGCGAGTCTCCCCGTCTCTGTATTCTAATATTCTTGGTTCTTGCTTATTAGGTACAAAGAAAGGAAATAACTGAGGTGGTCAAAAGGAGAAAACATAGGCACACCTTGTTTCTACTGAGCGTCACGGGTTTTGCATTTTTGACAAATCGAAGGCAAGAGTCTTTACCAGCAAAATGATTACGGCTTTCTTTATGGTGGTAGTCTGGAACCGAGCCCGAAGTATTTTCCAGGTATGCCTGTCCTGCGTGACAAAAGGCACACGTGTCATTTTGTTTAGTCAGAAGCAAAAGGTCCTCTTGACACAGTGACTTGATACACTCTACACTCCCAAGTTGTCATTCTGCTCGGCACTGCTAACCTCCTCATTTGAGTTGGCCACTTACGCAGCACAGAAGTAATTTAGTTTTATTTATTTAAAAATTTTTAAAAAAGATTTTATTTATATTTAGAGAGAGGGGAAAGGAAGGAGAAAGAGAGGGAGAAACAGCAATGTGTGGTTGCCTCTCACATGGCCCCCACTGGGGACCTGGCCCGCAACCCAGGCATGTGCCCCGACTGGGAATTGAACCGGCAACCCCCTGGTTCCCAGCCCGCGCTCAATCCACTGAGCTGCGCCAGCCAGGGCAGAAGTAATTTAGTTTTAATCCAAATCCATTTTATTGTGTAAAAAGGAGTTCTTTTTTCCCAACATTTGCTTCAGTCCTTTAACCTGAAATGATAATTCCCTGTGTGTATGCAGCACTGTTAACTTTCAAAGCCCATTCTTTCTCTATTACGTCTAGAACACTAGTGCGTCTTCTGCAACAGTGTCCAGCACACAGTAGGTGTCCAATAAGTATTGTATCGGTGGAAGTGAATGAATGTAATGCTCCCAACAACTCCAGGGGCAGACAAGGATTTTGCCGCTGAGCCTGTGTCTGGCAGACCTGGGCATTGAGGTGCAGGAGCCAGGCCAGGGAACTAGCCAACGTCCCCCAGCTCCAAATGTTAACCTGGTGGGGAAAAGAAATAAAGACTGTGAAAGATCATCACGAATCAACTGGAGACATTTTCATGTAAAATGAGTTTTAGATAATATTACAAAACTATTATTTTTCTCAGATGGTAATGGTGTTATTAGGATAATGTCTTTATTCTTAGGAGATGCACATTGCAATAGCAATATTTAGAGGCAGTATTATGAGATCCGAAAATAACTTTCTATTGGTTCAGTAAGAAAAAAAGATAAAGCAAGTGTTGCAAAATGTTAATATTTACTGAATCTATGTGGAAAGTGATTGGGTGACCTTTGAACCACTCTTTCAAATTTTCCATTGAAAGTTGGGGAGAAAAGGCGGTGGAAGAAATCACAGCGGAAAATAGTATATATGTACTCTATGAAAAATTTAATCCTTTTTAACTGTGGTCCGTTTGGGTGGTAGGACTATATTGCACTATTTTTCTGTTTTTCTGAAATTTCCACATGAGCAGATGTTATATTTATAATAAAACATAGTAAAATGTAAATCCCGAGGTGAATCTCCGGTACCTTTCTGGAAGCACAGTGTAGCAGACTGTATTTCCCCATGATGGCCGCACCTGCATATTTATCCCGTCCTTCTGCTTTTCTTACAATGGGACCGACTCTCCTCCCACTGACACCTACGTTCCCTCCCTTTGACTGTGGGCACAGACTTGTGACTGCCCCAAGCACTGGAGGTTGGGAGTAAGTCACAAAATGTGTGACTTTGAAGATTAGGTCATAAAAAGGATACAAACTTCATCTCTTTCTCCCTCTCTCTTGGGATACTTGGCCTTAGAACTCAGCCCCGACGGGGGTGTCTAGTGAGGACATTCTGGCTGAGAACCCCAGCTAGCCCCCCACCAGGAGCAAGCATCCACTGCGCTCATAGCGTGTGAGTCCACGGTCCTTAGCAGACTCCAGCCCCAGCCTTTGAGGCTTCCAGCTGATGCCCTGGACGTTGTGGATCAGACACCAGCTGTCTGTTCGGGGCCTGGTCTGACTTTTAACCATGGAAACAGCAGTGACACACGGTATAATACATGATTATTGTGCTTCAAGCCACCATGTTTTAGTGTAATTTGTTATGCAGCCATAGTAATGCGTAGGAACAGTGAAATTCTGTTGTTGATTTAGAAAACTGAATGTCAGTCGTAGGGGAGAAGACTCGAAATGCCTTATAAATGATCGTTACTCTCCCCTGCCATCAGCTAATCAGATATAGTCTCTCTTTACAATGAAGCATTTAAATGTTGAAAATGAATGCCTGGTTACTGCTGAGAAGCTTATAACAGGCACTTTAGAACTTGGAATACTGAGGTTGCCCTTTTTGCCTCCAATGTGCCATGGTTCTGTGCCAGTAACAAAGGAAGGCAGAGGCAAGACGTTCTCCGTTCTCCTCACTCAGGGACAATTCTGAAGACAGGCAGCAGAAGTAGATTATTTTCCTGGGCAGTCAGAACACGCCAGTGTTTCTGATTCATTAGCTCTATGGCAACTGTATCGGTTTTCATAGCTACGGTTAGGTATTTTGATAGGTGGTTGTCCTCACGAAGTAAACAAAAGTCAATGCCTGTTGATACACCAGGTTACACATTTCACAAATGTGTGCTTTCAAACCAACCAGCCTGCCCTGGAAAGCCCAGCTTTGCACAGTTTAGTCTTTCCTCCAGAAATCTTTCTTCAGGAAGTGTCATGAAGAATTCATAATTGTTTTGTTTTCCTGTGAGACTTCACACATTTTGCCCTGTCATGATTTAAGGAAACGTAATCATATTGTGATACTTCCTCTCTCCGGTTTGGACAGAGAAATTGTAAACATATCAGTAAAAAGGGAACCATAGTTTTATCTGAAACACGAATGTACAGCATTTAGAGAGTGACCAACATTGCCTCCTGAAAATTCTCAGTGATCCAGATGCATTCTGTCATATCCATGCAGGGCGCTCTGAACGCCTTTCTGTGCAATGAAAGATGACCCATCCCAAGCGTTTTGCGGTGGCCCACTGCCTTCTGCGGTGTTATTTGTCATATGTGAAAAGATAAGTCGGTGCTGTGCAGGAGCCTAGAATATTACCCGTGTTTCGTACCCGTGTGTGGGCCCCAGAGAACAATTTATTTCCCTTCAGAGTGGTAAGGCAAGACGAGTTCTTTTCTGCATGTCTGCCCACTAATTCAGGTCAGTTCTCAAATAGTTCAAGAAAGCTATCTATTTTCCTAAGGACAGTACAAGCAATTGCAAAAGAAAAAAAGATCTGTGAAGATTTTTTGAGCTCAAGTGTTTTTATTTCATGTATCATTTTCTAAATATTCACCTTGAAGGTGAACCTCCTGACTTGCTTCACGTATTGGAACTCATAGTTGGGTCAGTTGGTGGCCAAGAAAATCATCTACTTCAAAACCATGGGACAAAACTCTTAAGAGTATGTACTTAACTCACAATTGCCATCTTTAGCAGTATCATTAAAGAAGAAATTATATACATGCCATGCTTCTAATAGGGCATAACACTTCATTAGAAGTTTTATACATGTTAAAAGCTACCTCCAGCTGCAATAGCCTATAATCTGTTTATTCCTTTCATGTGGCAATCTTGTATTGCTACCGATTGTTTTATGTGCATGGAGGTACCTAATAAAAGCTTTTTAACTAAATGAATGCCAATATTCTACCTTCCTCTAGTGAACTCCTTTAAATCCCAATCCCCATTGTTGCTGTGTGATTGAAAAAGCAAATGGCCACGGTGCATGCCTATGTTGCTGTGTGTTCCACCAACCACGTGGCTAATCAACTCCCCTGGCCACTGCAGACACCATACAGGGGACACTCTCCTGCACTCCCCCACCCAGCATGCTCCATAGTTGGGTGGCTTTGACCTCGGCAGCTTTCCTATTGGGTTCACTGACCCTGGAAGCTGGTGGGTACTTCAGTGCAGGACGGGCTGCCCAGCAGCACCTCTAGGGTGCCCTCTGGAGGTCAAGGGTAGGTATAAGCTCCTGGAGGACAGGAAATCAACGTTAAGAAATGAATGAACTCAACCGAAGACCCAGGATGCGACATTCAAGTGGAAGTGGGTAATTATGACTCTTCCCCCAGTGTATACACAGCATCATTCACTCAGAAACCTGGAGCAAGTACTTCAAGATTTTAGGGGTCATCAGTCCAGTGGCTTAACTTTAATGGTGTCTCTCTACTACCTTTCTCTGCTCTCTGCTCCATTCACCCCCCAGGGCCATTGGCCTCCCCTCCCCACCCAGTGACCCACCCTGCGCATCATCCACCCAGGGCTGAATAATACCCCTGAGATGGAGATGCCACTGTGGTTAGAGCATCCCACCAAGTGGCACAGAACCCCTGGCCCTGTTTTACTGCCACAATAAAGAATTCACTTCTATACTCACTGAGTCAACCAAATTGTTCCCTTCCTCCACATAAGAGGTCCACGGGTGCATCCAATTTATTCCCCAAGTATTTATTCAGCCTTCACTGTATACCAGGTACCATACTAGGCATTGGTTGAGTTTACAGGCTTGTGGGGGGGGGAGCATTAATGAACTGATGCAGACGTATGTAGTTAAACTGTGATGTTTGCCATGAGGGAAAAACATGAGCAATTTTGGCGGAGAGAGCAGAAGGACCTGTGATCTGCAGGCCAGGGAGAGTTTCCCTGAAGAAGTGACGTTGGAGTGGCCATTTGCAGGGTGCGTGGACTGAAATAGATTAAGGGCCTTGATCAGGAAGACTGGGCCTAACAGAAGGAACAGAGAAGCAAAGTCCTGAAGGCATGAAAGAGCTCCTCTCATCTGGGGAATTGGGAGAAGTTCTGTGAGGAAGGGAGGAGGAGAGGGCATCAGAGGAAGTGGTGGGGAGCGGGGTCTTAACCCGACATCCTTTGGATTGAGGGAAAGAAGAAATATGTCAAGAGGAGGCTAGGAGAGAGGGTGGGTTAGATCAGGAGAGAAGGAAGTGGAAATGGAGAGAAGTGGGTGGATCTAAAGAGTATTTTGGATTTGGGATTGGGAGAACTTGATCATGGATTGCAGGCGGAGAGCATTCCAGAATTCTGGCTTTCACGCTTCTCTCTCTTGCATTTACAACACATTATCCATTACTTTCATCTTCTATCCTAAGCTGTAACCTCATCAGTCCGGGACGTCGTTCTTATGCCTCCCTTGTGTTGGTGCATCGTAAGTACCTGGAGGTTGAGTAAGATTCTCTCCTCCGTGACTGGCAGTTCTGCAGTTCTTAAATTTCCCAGGAGGTGGCAGCACGTGAAAACTAGCCGGTCACTTTCTCTGTGACCTGAACTTTGTTTCCTGCAGCCTGTGATTTTGTCTCCCTTTGGGAGTTTTTCCCACATTCTAAATTCCCAGAAAAGAGCTCTTTCTCCAGCCGTTCTGAGCTGACTTAACCAGGCAACTTTTCATGTGGAGGCCAAGGCCTGAATTTACTCGGTCATTCTGTGGCTAGGGCCTGTCCTTATTTTCAGCTGCGGTGGCTGAGCACGGCGGGGATCCCCCGCCTTTCGGAGATCTCTGGCAAAGCGGCTGGGGCCCAGCGGGGCGTTCTTCTCTCTTCCTGTCCCATCAGTCTGGGCAGCAAAGACTCAGGCCATCTAAGCGAGCCCTTCTCCGTTCTGTCGGGGGAGAGGGACAAAGCCCAGGGACCGTCTCCTCCAGAGGGTTTGGATGTAGGGAAGAGGGTCTAGAAGGAGCAGGGCTAGAGAGGGAAGGCCAGTTCTGAGAGGCTGATGGGAACAGGTTCAAGGGACGGACTGAGCCCAGCGCCAAGGGCTTTACTCTGGAGGGTGAATCACAGGAATCCCCATCCCCATTAGCACTCTCCTCTGCCAGATGCTCACCATGGACCCTTTCAGTCTCTCCTCCCTTCTTCCCCACCCGTCCAGTTCTGCACCTCACTGCTTCTGACTTCTTGGTCTTTGAGAGCAGGAGGAACTGGTGGTTCCCAGTGTCAGGAACTCCAGTCTCTGCTGACCTCACCATGTCTCCCTCAACCTCTGATTTCCTGAGGTGTTCCAACTTCAGCCCATAGCTTTATTAATATCATTTTACTATATTTTAGTGTGTATTATATACCTGATTATTAGTAACATTATTTGTATCTTAATGCTTTAATCAGTTAAACAAGAGTTGATGAGGTTCTACTAGGTGAATGGCCCATGCATCACTTAATTCAAACATACGTACTCTGGGAGGATAACACGTTTATCTCTTATCGATCATTTGCTTCTGAATTGTGAATGCTGGTGCTCATGCACCAGCCGTAACTGGTCTTATGTAATAATTCTGTACTTCAGTACCCTAACCGGAACTGCCTGATGACCCTCTGAGTCTGTTGGCAAATGTGCCCTAGCCTTATTTCTGGCCACTTGTGTCATGTGCTCTGGCCACCTTGAATAATCTGCACTTCTCTGATGTATCACTTTGCACCACACACCTACATCTTTGCTTGTTGCCTCCCTTGTTTAAGACCTGTGTTCACCTGGCCGATTCTTAGCCATTAATGAGGACTCAGCTTACTTGTCATCTCCTCCAAGAAGCCTTCCTTGACCACCCAGACAGGCACTTTGTGTGTGCCAAGCTCTGTGCTAGACGCTGGGCTCCAAAGATAAATAAATTACAGCCCAGAGCCTAGAAGTGCCCACAGTCTAGGGGGGGAGGGCAATGTGGTAGAGGTAAGCACAGGGTGTGTGCTCTGGGAATATTGGCAGGAGCACCCAGCCCAGTTGAGGAGGGGCGGGACTCAGAGAAGGTGAGACTTCAACAGAGTTAGGCAAGAGAGGGAGCTGGAGAGGGGGAGATCAAGAGTTCCTGGTGAGAGGAATGGTAATTATTGTGTAACACACTTGGGCAACCACTAGTCATTCATTATAAGCCTAACTGACAAAGCCTGGAACTGATAAGAGATAAGGCTTGAATCAGAAGACCTTATAAACTGATCATAAAGGGCCAGGTTATAGAACTTGTCACTCTAAGGACTTTGGACTTTATCCGGAAGACACTGGGGAGCCCTCTGAAGGATTTTGAACAGGAGAAGGAGCTAGAATTATCAGTTGGAACTGACAAGAAAGGCATCCAGGTCTCCAGCTTCAGCACTTGGGGGAACGGTAGTAGTGTTTGTCAAGATGGGGAACGTCAGGGGGATCAGGTCTGGGGGAAAAGATTCATTTGGGGCAAGGTGAGTTCAGGGGTCTCTGGGATATTCAGTTGAAGATGTCCAGCAGGCACTTGGCTATGCAAGACCAGAGCTGATAAAAGCCACTAGGATCTCACACGCATGAAGATGGCTAATGTAAAAAACAAACAACAGAAAATTACCAGTGTGGAGAGGATGTGGGGAAATTGGGACCCTTGGTGGGAATGTAAAATGATGTAGCTACTATGGAAAACAGTATACCGTACCTCAAAAAATTAACAACAGCACTGTGATGCAATCCAGCAATCCCACTTCTGGGTATATATCCCAAAGAACTGAAAGCAGGTTCTTGAAGAGCTGACTTACACACCCACATTCATAGCTGAGAGGCGGAAGCAACCCAAACTGGCGATGGATGAATGGATAAACAAGATGTGGTGTGTATAATCTACTCGTATACAGTGAAATATAATTCGGCCTTAAAACGGAAGGACATTCTGACACGTGCTGTCATAGAGGAACCATCAAGACATTATGCTAAGTGAAATGAGCCAGTAACACAACAATAAATACTGTATGATTCCTCTTATATGCGGCAGTGAGAGGAGGCCAACGCACAGAGACAGAAGGTAGAAGGGTGGTTGCCGGGGGCCGGGGGAACGAGGAATGGGGAGTTATTGATGAGCAAGTGCAGAGTTTCAGTTCTACAAGGTGAAAACGAGTCCTGGAGATGGGCAGGGATGCCGGCTGCACGGCAGTGCTGCCAAACCGCACGCTTAAAATTGGTTGTGATACTTTGTAAAGTATATGATTGTCTCGCCCCTACGCTGTACACCTGGAACTAATGCAAACTAATATTGAATGTAAACTGTAATTGAAAAAAAGGGGAAAGTCTCCTTTTTAAAAAATGGTTGTGATAAAGAAAGAACCCAAAAGTGGTTGTGATGGGCCCTGGCTGGCGTAGCTCAGTGGATTGAGCGCGGGCTGGGAACCAGACGGTCCTGGTTTGATTCCCGGTCAGGGCACATGCCTGGGTTGCGGGCCAGGTCCCCTGTGAGTGCCATGTGAGAGGCAACCATACATTGCTGTTTCTCTCCTTTCTGTCTCCCTCCCTTCTCCTCTTTCTAAAAATAAAATAAATAAAAATCTTAAAAAAAAAAGGGGTTGTGATGGAACATTTATATTATGTGTATTTCACCACAATTTTTAAAAAAAGCCATTTGAGCCACAGATAGCGATTTGGGAATCTTTAGACAATATAAAGAGATGGCAACTGAAGCTGGGACCCCACCTAGAGGGAGCGCCGAGGGGGAAAGCATCATTTCAGGACTGGCAGAGAGAAAGAAAGATGCAGAGGGGCCTGAGAGGTAGCAGCCAGAAGCACCGGAGGGGCAAGAGGAAGGAGAGGGATGTGGACGTGGAGGGAGCAGAGAAGGTTTCCGGTCCGAAGCTGCAGAGCCACCAAGAATGAGAAGGATTAAAAGGAATCCCGTATTTAGCAACAGAGAGAACATTTGTGGCCCAGGTGAAGGCAGCTTCCAGGGAGAAGCGGGAGTAGAATCCAGATTCCAGGGGTGGGGGGTGGGGGTGGGTGGACGGAGAAGGTGAGAGAGGTGTGGTGTCCCGGAAGCTCAGCTGCGGAGGCAGGTGGCCAGACGGTGGTCTGGAGTCAGACTGTGGCTATCCTAAATTGATGACAAGATCATTGGCTTTGCACCGCGCTCCGATTTCATGCTCCTGCAGGATCCCTTTGTGTATATCCAGATTTCACTGCCGTGGGAACATCTGGCCCACCAGCCAGAGTCGCGCTGACTTAAATTGGCGCTCTAGTTGCTACGCCCCCCTCCCCAAAATTTGGTCAGCTGAAGGACACGGGCTGGACTCCGAATCAGCTCTGAGCAGAGCAAGTACTTGGAAGGGCGCAGCTCAGGAGGCCGCGTTGCTTAGAGGTCCCCACGGTCCACGCTGTGTCTCCCCTCTAGGTCTTTCTAACCTTGTCCTCTCTGCCGGGAAGGCTGTCCCTCTGACACAGGCGACTTGGTTTTTGTCCCACACATACTCCATTGAGGCTCAGTTTGGGTTTCCCTCCAAAAAGCCTTCCCAGACCCTTCCCCTCCGGCTTCCTGTAGGGGAAATGGAGTCAGTCGGGCTCCCTCACCAGGCTGATAAGCAGCATTCCCATAACCTTGAGAACAGCCCGCATGCGCAGAGTCACACTGTGTTATATAATATCTTGGCACCCTGCCGGCTGTGTGTGCGTTTAGTATGTAAGGGAGTTGGGACTTCCCGCGGTGCGACAGGCGGCTTGCGGTTTGTGTGGATCGCCCCACCCCAGGATAAAGGCTTGCCAGGCATTCCCACCGGCTCCACGAACTTTCTTCTGTCCGCCCGAATCTCCTGTGAATCTGCCCGGCCCTGAACGGTGGCAACACGCTCCCACTCTGCATGCCCTTCACAGGGACCCCGCGTTTGCCACGTGTGTGGTGCTGATGTTCTTGTTCCTCCCACAGAGCTATGAGCAAGCCTAGCGCTTTTGGTTTTCGCAGTCTGTGTTCCCAGCATATTGCAGGTGCTCAGTAAGTGTTTGTAGAATTAATGAATAAATGGCAAAGAAAGATTCGGTTGAAATTGCCTCGTGAGTAACAGGACAGGAAACCCACGCTTAGAAAGTAGCATTTATTGAATATTGGCCGGGCACACACCAGGTAGGAAGACACAGACCTCGTCCTCACGCAGCGGGTGTGTGGGACCTCGCCCGTCACATCCCTCACGTCTGAAAGAGGAAGGGAGTTATATTTGGCCTCTGTGCTCTCAAAATTATTTGTTCATACTTGAAGCTGGCACGTCGTGCACAATAAATCTTTGTTGAGTGGATGAATGAGCCTTTACAACGGAACTTCTGATACGATTTTCTAGTTTTTATGTGTGACTTTCTCCTCTAGATCATGAGCTCCTACAAGTCGGGCCTGCGTCTCACTCATGTTTGTTTACAGAATCTAATGCAGAGCTTTGCACACAGTAGGTGTCAAAATGTTTATTGGCTGAAAGAATAAATTTCTACGCAGTTGAGATATGAGCAAGGCTCACCCACCCACCCACAAATTCCGTTTTTCCTGCCCCCGATATTATTTTTATCCTAGGAAACCAGGTGAAAATTCCATTTCTTGTTATTGGTTTTTAACGAGCCTGAACGCTTCTGCAGGCTTCCTCGGCACCCGGCTCTGGCAGCCGCCAACTGGTTTCCATCGCATTGACAGAGGTTCTGACCATCCCGGAAGACACACAAGCAGTGTGCGTGTGCGGTGGGTGGGGAGTTGGTGCACCTGGTCCTCATTAAGCCTGTGATGGCACGTAGCATTTCTCCGTGGGCGGGATCACACTGTGCACCTGGAGGCGGGGGAGGCAGGAAGGTAAGCCCGAGGCTGCCCAGTGGGGCTGCATGCTTAACTTTCATCCAGTACTGCAGTGAGTGTATTCAATTTACCAGTAGGTACCCAGTGGATATTGAGTCTGGATTTCCACTCCTCTGGTCCTCCGTGCAGTCAAGAGGAGCTCCCCTGCCCCCGCCTCCGTCTTTGCCCTGCCTGTCGGGGAAATGGGTTCGTCTGAGCAAGGATGACATTGGAAGATGGGGTTAGGAGGGGAGGATGAGTATTTTAACCTTTTTTTCCCTTTTATTGATGGAATGAGCTTATCAGAGAACAGAGGGCAGGTCTTCAGTGCCACAGGTCATTTCATTTTGGAGGTTCCAAAGGTCACCACAGGGGCTGCCATGGAGGCTGCAGAAGTGGCTGGCTCAGAGTACAGATGACAAGTCCCTCCTGCTTCCTCCCTGGCCAGCTCAGCACTGCATGGTTTTGTCCTCTCGGGCGACCAACCCTCCAGCCTCCTCCCTGGCCAGCTCAGCACTGCATGGTTTTGTCCTCTCGGGCGACCAACCCTCCAGCCTTGACATTTCCATCCTTTCCCCACCCTGGAACAAGCACCAGTGACCCATGATCCTTGCTCCGGCACATGTTCTTACGCCTCCTGGCTTTCATGGGTGACAACAAGTAGAGTCCAAGGTCAGCAGGGAGGGGAGGGCCCTTGGTGATGGTTCTCTCTTCTAGGGCCTTTGGCTGCAATTTCATGAACAGAGATGGGAAAGCCTTATTGTATTCTAATGATCTGTAGCCTGGTTTCTCTCGCACTAGCCTGATTTCTTTCCTGCTCTCTTCAGGGGCAGGGTTATCCAAAAGCATGTTGTGTTTATTCCCAAGGAAAAGAGCTGCCTTCCTCTGCAGCTGGTTTTCTGCCCTTTATTATTTGTAAATTCCAAGCCTCCAGCCTCCAGCGAGGCAAATTTACAAGTTATTATTAAGAGCTATGTGCAAACCTGTTAGTTGCATTGTTTTCTGATAAAAGAATGAGGATATTATTTGTTAAATTTTTTTTTCAGAAATACTGTACTTAGCTTGTTCCTCTCTGTTCTAACTGCTCCCCTCTGTTCTCCTACCCTCTCCCAGATCATTGCTCTATGCAGTTATTTCACAGCACTAAACAAAAACAAAACAAAACTGCCTTTAATGTGACACCATGTTAGCAGCCATTAATTCTAGGTGGTGGGAATGTAGGTTTGAGTTAAAGTATTATGTAGACTTTTCTGTAACTTTTGTAATTATCAGAAGAAAGGAAACCCCTGAAAGAAATAGCTTTCTGTGCTATTCTCCTGCGGTGATGGAGGTGGTTCTGTTGCTATCTCAGTTCCTGAGTTGTTCTCGGGGCTGTGCTGTTTCCTCTGAGCACAGCGAGACCTCCCTGTTCCAGGCCAGTGTTTCTCCCACCTAACAACCGCCGCTTGCCAACCATTCTTGCTGGACCTGGAAGTGAACCACTGATCGGAAAGATTAAAGAACAAAATAGGGAGATAGAGTGTCCCCAGGGACCGCTCTCCTTAACTCTGCTGTGGATTACCAGCTTTGCTCCAGTTCCCAGGGAGAGTTACCAGGCTCAGGAGGTGGACAGGCCCGTCAGAGTGGCTTAGGTGGTCTGGACCGAGGTGACATTGCTTGACACTTGAGGGAGCTGAGCAGGACCATGAAAGTGTTGATTCCAGAGCTCAGGTTTTAGCTCAACTTGCCATCTCAGAGGAGGCTTTAGGTCACACCCTCCTTTGCTGCCTGTTAACCAACTGCATCCCTAAGTGGTTCTTCAGTGTCTTCACTTGGCGCAGTGGTTCTCAAGCTTACATGTGTGTCAGAATCCCCTGAGACTTTGTTAAAACACAGACCCACCCCCAGAGTTTCTGATTCAGTAGGATTGGTGAAGGGCCCAAGAATTTGCATTCTAACAAGTCCCTAGGTGATGCCTATGCTACTGAGTGAGTTCTTCAAAGCCCTTTCCAGCTTCCCTGTTGACAGCACTTAGAAAACTGTTCATTTAGGTCCGTTCCTTGTGCTGGCGGAAATAAAGGTCAGGAGAGGAAGGGATGCACAGTTCTGTGCTTCCAGATGTGGTTCTAACTTAGCAGCATGCCATCTGTGCTCCTCTGTGCTCCCAAAGTTGGGAAGGGGGGCCGTTTGGGAAGGGACACATCCATCTGGGTCTCAACCTAGAAGACATCTTCTCTGGTCTTAGGGCAACCCCTGCTCACTTCCCCGATTAGAAGTCAACTTGCAGTATGCGTTTCTAGGTTGTTTACTAATGATGTTTCCCAAAATTTCACAATGCAGCTGGTGTTTCAAGCCATGTTTCAGGGGATCTGAAGTCTACCTATCTGTCGTGCTTGCTGTTTCATGGTCCCCCGCAAGCTGGTCGGGTGTCTGGTTGTCCTCAGTCTAAGCCAGCCACCCAGCCCCATCTGGGGGTTCTGCAGCAAACCCTGATGCACTGTGGACCAGCTAGCTGTGCCCCTGGGATTCTCGGAGTTCTGGCTGTCTTTGTATGTGATTCCAGTTGAGTCATTGGTGACACTGATGGAACTGCTCAGGAAGTGGAAACATCCCTGAAATGTGTGTCCCCTGCGTTTGGAGAAAGGGGAGAACATGGGGCGGGGCGGCAGGGGCCGGCAGGGGGGGCAGTCCTTGTTTTCATCGCTCAGTAAATTTCCCAAAACAATCTTCACTTCCAACATTTAACAAGGGGAGGAAAATCCCCAAGTAAACTTTAATAATCTAAAATCTTGACCAGCAGGAGCAGAGGTCAAAAGGTTGGTAATATGTTATTGTTTTCTTACACAGCAAACAACTTAATTTTTTTTTCCTATGGGATTTTAATTTTAGAACAGTGGATAGTCTCTGCATAGAGTTAGGTTTATTTATTTACTTGCCTCTTCCCTATAAGATAATAATTCATTACACATGTGCTATAATCTATAAATCCTTCTGCTACTAAATTCTTGTTTATAGGAAAGTTCGAACATCGATCTTAAGTAATAGTTTTCTCTTAACTCACACACTCTTAGGGTATTTTAGAAATCTTTCTGTCCTCCCTGATGCTGATACAATCTTTTTTCAGATAGTCCAATTAGAGACTTCGTTACTTTCTCTCTACCAGGAATCTTAGATCTGGAGCCATATTTTATGAACTATAGGACCAACTGGTGACTTATCTGGAGAGACAGAGAGATACATTATAACTATTTGACAGGAAAAAAAAAGAGTAAGAGTATTCAGTGGTCCCTGGACTAGGTTACACTTGTGTTTTAAAGCACCTTGCCATTAGATGGTAGTATAGTAATAGACATAACAATTTGGGGGCAGAGGCGCAGTCACTTTCTTCACCCACTTAAATAAGCTCCGAGAGGTTTAAGTTGGGGTAGTAGGACCACCAGGTTCTTGTCAGCCCCTACAGGGCAGTTTGGGGCCTGAGACCTGTGTCGTGAGACTCCATGGAAAGTCAGCCTGGGGGTCAATGCTGTAAACAGAACTTTCTTTCAGTGGCAGGAGGCCCTGTTACTTCTAAATCTGGAATCGTTATTGGCAGCAAAAGGTGGCTGACCCCAATCCAATGCCAATAGGAGTCCCTTATCTGGGGTGCAGTCAAAGGAGAGACTTTATTCAGGTGAACAGTTTGCAAATCCAGAAAACACAAGCTATGGAGAAAACTAAAAATATGAATTTTTGAGGTAGAGATGAAGCTGGCTCATAGAGAGAAGAGTGCCTGCCCCCCGATTCTTGATTGGTTCACTTCTATGCAAATGAGAACTGCAAGTCCTCACAGTTTGATTGGCTCAAATAGCCTTGTCTTCCTTAATCAAAATGGAGCCTCTGTGATTGGTCAGTCAAAATGCAAATGAGGATAGAGCTCTGCAGTTCTGATTGGATGTGGAAAATTTCATTCCTATTTGTCGAATTTCCATCCTGGAGGCTTTGTTATAAGGTTTACTCAGTGGGCAGGAGTCTTAGCAGCCCAGTCTGTAGCTGGTTCCTGAAGTGCAGTGTGCATGAGAAATCCCATGTAGACAACAGCTCCCAGTCTCTGATTATGCATATGGACCCAGTTAACCACAAGGAGTCCTTTTTGACAGGTATATTCCTTACTGGGGTCATTTAAGCCTAAGAATGTTTGGATGGGATTGGAAATGTTGTTCTGAGACTCCTTAGCACGGCTTTTGGCTTTACTAGATTACTTATCTAAATTTGAATGTTGAATTATATATAATTTATCACTACTCTCTAATAGAGTGGCTCTTTACCCAACATTCACAAAAAACGCATGTCTTTAAATGAGTATTTAATTTCCTCTTCCTCGTGCCTCTATTCTCCTAAGTTGATATTTAAAAAACAAGCAAGGCTAGTGTTTGGCAACTTTTCTCCCACATAACTTGTGACCTGGGAAAGAAAGAAATGGCTCTTCTCAGGTTCTATCCCTCCTCAGTTTCAAGAGTCCACTACCCTTTGACACTGGTGCCCTTCTGTCTTCTGCAGTGAGTCATGAGGTGTCATTATCAGGGATTCTGTGCCCCAAGAGGACAAAAGAAAACCAGGTCAAGGAGACTTGCATGGAAATTTAAACATTTTTAAGAATGGCAAATTTGGATTAATTTCTAACATAATTGAAAGACTCCCTAATAGTATTAGAAAGTTAATGGGGCTATATATGGCTGGGAGAAAAAGAAAAAATCCAATTAGACCTAGTTTCAGTAAAGATAATGAGCAAACAAAGAAAACAAACCTGCAGAAATAAAGAAAACAGTGGAATTGATTTGTAAAAGCTTTTCTACCTTAGGAATCAAGGTGATAGATTCTCAAATGGGCCTCATGGGTCATAAGCAATTCACCTGTGTGGGGCATATTAAAGCTTCCTCAGGAACCTGGCATTCACTGGGTCATTCCCACAGGCTATTTAGTTACAGACTTTCCTCTGCCTCCTGCTTTCTCCAGAGAACATTGTAACTGTCACAGGAACTGGCCCTTCACACCCTGAGCCTTGTCCTCAGAGTCCGGCCCATCCTTGCCCTGGATGTCAAGCCAGATGAGCAAAAACCTAGACTGCATGCCTACTAGAGGCAGATGACAGAGACCCTCCTGGTCTTGCTGGCTCCCAGCAAGGCTTCCCCCACCCCCGATGGCTCCTGAAGCCCCCTCTGTTTCCTCTTTGTGGAGTGGCCTTCACAGTCCTCGATTCTGCTGCCTTCAAAGGCCAGAGGGTTGAGCACAGCTATGGGGCTGCAGAGGCCACACTGCTTGTGGGGCGGGAGTGCACATTCCTTGCTTCTGGCACCTGTGAGAGCTGAGACTTCTCTGGGCCTGAAAATGGGGAAGCTCTGTCTGGGCAGGGTGGGGGTGCACTGTAGCTGTCCCAGCTGTGTTCCCACTCCTCTCCCCCGTCTGTTGGTAAGTTACTTTTCCTAGAAAACAGGTGTTTCCTCAGTCCCTGAGAACTAACTCTGTTGTCCTTCCCTTTAGCACATCTTGGCTGGCCACTCCCAGGGATAGTCCTACGTGAAGTGAAGGCTCCAGATGGAGAAAACATGTAGCAGTAAGGTTTATTGCATTTATAATTGCACGCGGTGGTTGGTATGCTGGTCAATGTTTAATAACCATCTATAGGTGGGTAGGGTGAGAAGGCTCCAACTTGTAGCATTTGTTCATTTCCACGGTGTAAATACTCTCACCATGGCTGATTTCAAGCGGCCACTGTGACATCATGGACCTTGAACGTTGGGAAAAGATGCGCACAGCTTTCCCAAGCAGACATGAGCTGGTCTTGTCCAAACCCCGCTGGTACTTCTGTGGGGCGGGGAGCAGACGTTACTGTTTTCACTTTATAGATGAGAACTCTTCTGTGCCCCGCACAGGTGGCGGGTTCGATAGCATAGCAGGTCTGGTCCCTGAATAACTCGTCTGGTTCAACTGTAGGTTCGTTCAATGTCCATTCATTAGAATGTTGATGTGATGCCTTAGGAACTTAACTCTTTTTTATTTTTAAAGATTTTATTTACTTATTTTTAGAGAGAGGGAAGGGAGGGAGGAAGAGAGAGGATGAAACATCAATCAGTTGCCTCTCATTATGCACTCTGATTGGGGATTGAACCTGCAACCCAGGTATGTGCCCTGGCCGGGAATCGAACTGGTGACCTTTTGTTCTGCTGGATGATGCCCAGCCAACTGAGCCACATCAATCAGAGCAGGAACTTAACTCTTGGTTATATCAATTAGCCTAGGGTAAAAATGTTTTTCTTTTATGTTGTTTCGCTTAAAGTCGCAGAACCTATTAACATCAAGTGAGGCCTCACTATATATTCATTTGAGGCCTGTGTGTTTAACACTGGCCGGAAGTAGGATTTCAAAGGAAATATTTGAAAATTGTTTTTCACAACCCTTAAAAGCCCACCTCCATGAAGGGATATAAAAGGATCAAGAAAATGGAGGGAGGGGAATTTGTGAGGAAAATTATGATTGGACTGCCCTCCCTAAGAGGGGTAGGCCTAGGAGGGAGGTGTTCTCTTTCACATCAAGTCTTGCAAGAGACAATCCTACATTTGGGGAACGCCTGAGAAAGCTACAGCAACATTGGCGATGGGAATAGGTAGAGAAAAAGAAAATAGGGCTTCATTTAGGAAAGAGCTGCCTTCCCACAGAGAGCTGGGACCAACCACTGTGGGCCTTGTGTCAGAGAGAAAGGACAAGGATAATAGAGAGAGCAGGCCAGGAGACATCCTGAATTTGATCCGTAGGTGGGCCTGAGAAGGTGTGGAGATGAGGGGATCATAGAGGAAAATCTGCATGCGGGGAGCAGCCAGGGAGGATGGCATCAGGTGGCCCAAATAAGACAAAAACAAACAGAACAACAGACCAGGACAGAGAGTCCTTTCAACCGTCTGCCAGGTCCTTGGAGAGCCTGAGAGGTCTTCTGTGGCCTCTGCTCCTACCTCCAGGCCGGTGCGGGAGCTGCTGTGGCACCCCACCTTGGAATGAATGTGACACTGTTAGCGTTCTGCGTGCTTGGTCCAGATACCTAATTTCTGAAATGAGACTGTGTTTTGTGATCTAAATGTCTGTTCATAGAATGATCTAATACCTCAGAATGAGCAGAACAATTCTGGAGTCTATGAAGTTTCGTCGACTGTCAGGAAAACAGCTTTCCTCGTGGGATAATTTTTGAAGGAGTAGTGGGCAACAAAAATTAAGTGGTTTTTGGATAACATCTCACGAGTGGGGCTGGTTCCATGTGTGGACCTGGTGGTTCACAGCGAGCCCCTGGGACTAGCGTGATCTGCGGGGCTCTCTGGGGCAGGGCTACTTCAAGGACTCTGAGTTGTGGTTGAGACTGAATGTAAAAATGCATCTCCTAATAGGCTGATGTACTTGCAGACAGAGTTACTGCCTGAGTCAAAATTCCATGGGACAGTTTCCATTCCCATTTGTAGTCTGTGCAAAATCTTCCCAGCCCCTTCCATGACTCACAAAGGGTGGGGGTTGCGCCCTCGCTCCCACCCCAGTCTCCTTGAGAAGCCAACATTAAAAAATTTACCACACTAACCCAGTTTCGTCGTGTGATATTTCGGAGGGTTAGAATGAGATATGGCTGTGCTGGCAGGCGGAGACTGATTTCAGTTTGGAAACTTTGACCCTAGGGACACATGTCCAGCTCGTTAGGGAAAGAGTCTTGATAAAAGATGTTAGCGGGAAGCTGAATTAGCATGCTGCATCCCCACACATTCTGCCGGGTTCACAGCTGCGGAAATCTTCGATTCTGCGTCTTGTCTGCAGCACAGTCCATGAGCCAGAACGTTTGCCACTCTCCAGGCAGAGCGATGTTTGCACAGTGCATGCGTGTGTGCATGTGTGTGCTGTGTGTGTGTGCTTGTGTGGCTGTTCCATGAACTGCCACCACTGTGACCACCACAGGCTGCAGCTGGTGTTGATGGCGCAGAAGCGCTGAGTCACTGGCTGTTCAGTGGCCCTTACATCACGTTCCATTGTCCTTTCTTCCTTTTTTGGCTTTTCAGGGCTCTTTCATTGTCTTTTGTTTTGTTTTGTTTTTGCGTTTGGGCCTCTCCCAGTTAGGAAACAGGGGTGTAAAAGCCTAGAGGCGTGGGGGCTGCTGAACAAAGCCATCCAGAGGGACAGAGGTCCTGCTGGCTGCTGAGAACACCCAGCACCCCGGAGTCGTGCAGGGGAGGAGGCCAGGGTGCCGCAGGGTGAGCTCTGGCTCATTTTTCTGCAGCTCTCCCTGCTGCGCTGGCTTGAACTGGAGCGAGTGAGTTTAACGATCCCTTTACAGCATTCGAGTCCCGTGCTCTTCATGCCCCGTTTCAGCATGAGTGTAACAGGTGGTGCCAATTACCTGTGTGACATGAATCCTTGGAGAGTGCCGTACAAAGTTGTTTAAATGACGATTTTGACCCAATAAACTCGTCACTTTAATGAAAAAAAAAATGGTTATAAATATACTTATTTACCATGGACAAATTGGGGAGAAAACCAGAAAAGTATAAAGGAAAAAATAAAAATTATCCAGAATCCATCACCCAGGAATGATCAGTATTAACATTTTGAAGGAAAATTTTCAGATGTGTTTGTATATATCAACTGATATACATGTATATTTCAGATCATTGAGCTGATATTGTACATTTTATTGAAATACTCTGTGAATATACTCATGTCATTACCGTTTTTTGCCGTGTATAATGGGCACCCATGTTTTTGTGCACATTATACATGGGATTATTAGACCCCCATTTTTACACCCATGGCATGCAGTCATTATACCCATGTATAATGCGCATCCTTATTTTTCCCTCAAAAAAGTGCTCACTGCACACAGCAAAAATGGGGAAATCATATTCTAGATGTTGCTACAAATTAGTGCAGGATGAGCGAAGAGCTATGACTATATCTGTATTTTATTCATTGTCACTTCCTTCCTATTTCTAGGGTCCTTCTCTTGCCAAGATAGCCTCATCCATAGGTCCCATCCCCTCCTCCCCTTCTGTAAGGTCTCGGCTGTCTTTTCTCAGGTAGTCACCGCCCCCCCGCTGCCCTTTTTTCTTTTACCTTCTGAGAACCCTTGACGTGCATTTATCTGGGTCAGGGGTTCTCAAACTGAGGGCACATCGTAATCACCTGGAAGGCTCAAAAGAGGGTGCTGGGCTCCATCCCCAACCAGGGTTTCCAATTCAGTAGGGGTGGTGGGGTGACTTCCCCTGTGAGGGCCTTGTGTTCGGTTCCATGCTGAGACCACAGAGCGGAGGGAGCGGATGAACAATTGGACGACTCCAGGCTCTCTCCCAACAGTCCGTGGCTCCTTGTCCTTTTCTCTTAGGGTACTGATCTTGTCTCCCAAGCCTTGCTTTTAACCTCTTCTTGTGGTATCACCACAGAGGACAGAAACATTTTCTTGATGAAGGGCTGGAATCAAAGTGTTTGAAGAGGCCCCCAGGACCCCCGAGAGTGGAAGCTAGAGTAATTTGTCCTTCACTGTCACCGCATCACAGTCTCCTAAAGAGCTGGCTCAAAAGGAAATGCCCAGATGTCCAGACTATTTGTTCAAGGAAATGACACATTATCCTCTTCCCAACATCTGGTAATTCCTGAAAGAGCCTGGCTCTGATAATACTGTTGGCTTTCTAGAAGCATGTGCCTTCTTTCCCGAGGGAGGTGGGGGTGAACCAAAGAGGACAGAGTCTATTTTTGGGGACGCCTTGGGGAGGGGGAGAAGGGTCACCAGCAAGCTGTTCTGCTCTGGGAGCCGGGAACTCAGCTTCCTTCCTGTGCAGCCCTGAGCAACAGTCTCTTTCTTAAGTTTCAAATATTCCACGGAGAGCTGACAAGATTTTAAAATGCCATCTTGGGCCAGAATGGCCTGACACCAGGGCAGATGGGCCGATGACACGGGGAGAGGAGGTTTGGCAGCACTCGGCTGTTGAAATAGTAGCCGAGCAGAGGAGAGGAGAGCTATGTCCGTTGAGTGGCTGTGACAATGTGCAATGGTGGTTCACAGGGACTCAGGAGCATCTGGCTGCTCCTTGGCTGGGAAACGCATGCATTTTCCCCCCAGCCCGATGGCATCCTCTGGAAGCAAAGTGCACAAAGGATAAGAGCAGTGAGTGGGGTGCCTCGCTTTCCCAGGATAACTGGTTTCACCAGGTGAGAAGCAGCAAAGCATTGAACTGAATCTGAGGACCAAGGGTGGTGTCTCTGGATTAACCCCTATTCAGCCCCTAGACCAACAGAGCAACCTGCAGTCTGTCTGAAAGAGGCAGTCTTGTTCTCATTAAGTTAGCACAGGACTGGGAAGTGGGTGGCGCGGGGTGGGGGGGGGCACCTCTTTCTCCGGATCGCAGGGCATTTGTTGTGCCAGGCCTTTGTTTTGTTCCAGCCGGGGCACTCTGGTGAAAGCATCCTGGGAATTCGGCCTGCAAACAGAAAGGGCATTTCCTTGTGTGGGTTTCCTGTTTAGGTCTGCGTAGAAACCCAAAGGCTTGCTTGGCCTCATAAATCCTCTAGACATTACTGATGTAGATGCTCTGGCTAGATGCCATGGGAAAACTGCACAAAAATAGAAGACGGGAGGAGAGCACATTCACTCTCAGGATTCTGGGTGGGTTTCAGGCTTCATGGCTTGGGGTGTGTAAATAGAGGGGGTTGGGTCGGAGGAGGTGATCATTAAGGTCCCTGCCAGCCTCCCAGATTCTGTTTCCCTCTGAAGGGTCCCCTGGAGTGTGTGCTGTCCAGCTCAGTAATGGGGGGAGGGGGCTGCTGAGCAGCCCAGTGAATTGTAGCAGGACAAAAGTTTGAGGCAAAAAAACAGGAAGTTGCCCTAGATTATCTTTTAGGCTCCTTCATAGAAAGAAGGTACTTTTGCAATCTGGTAATTCCCAGACTTTCCCAAAGACTTAGTTTATTCCAAAAAGGGCAGACACAGGCTCAGGAGTGTTGCAGGAGTCTTGTGGCTGCGTTTTGGCATAAAGCAAGTTCACAGAGCCAACCCCTAGGTGGTAGATAAGGTGTGTGTTAGGAGACATCACCCATGTCAGGATTCGTTCTTACTTCCTGTTCCTCTCAACTTCTGTGTGTGTCAAATGGGCGTTCAGACTAGTTGCTTGAATGCAAAGAGCCATGTTTTCACACTGGTTCTGTGGCAGATTGCACTTGGGGTCTAACCAGACGTCAGATCAGCTGGGGAAACGATGGGGTAAGAACAGGATGTCTAGGGCCAACCATGCTTTGTTCCACCGAGGACATTCTCATTGTCTTAAACTGTACTTCCTGTGTTCTTCGGTTTGTCCTCATTGGCGTTATTTTTTTTTTTTTAATTGTCATATAGAACTGTCCCTTTTAGAGGGGGAGCACTAAAGTGATATTGAGTGACATGAAGTTAAGCTCCTTAGTCTGGCACTGCAGTGTTCTAGTAGATTAATTGGATTTTCTACTTGAATGTGGATAAAACTATTTATGTGGCAACATTGCTCAGGACAAGTTTGCTCCCTTAGAATCTAGCTTTGCTGGATTCTCAGTTCTCTCAGGTATGAATTGTGATGTCTGTCTATAGACCTCACGCCAAAAATGTTCCTGCAGGTAAATTAATCAGCAAAGGGAAAAATTAGTTCCAAGGCCCCATTCTGTTCTTTTCGAAATTTTGCTTTTATATACTTGAAATATATCCTCTCCCTCCCCCCACACCCCCCCCTCACTGATCCTGAACTGATTCTTCAAGAATGAAGTGTGAAGGTAAAGCGATATGACATTCTAAGCTTTCTGGGTCAGGGCCCCTTAGAACACGGGTTCTGGGAAACGTGTGTTCAAAGGGGAGTTTCTGCAGTCAGGTATGTTTGGAAAATGCTGCTCTCTGTGAGGGTTGCAGTGCACTCCAAGGTGTTAAAAGCTCTGAAAATCTATGTACAGTGAATAAATAAGTTCAACTTTAACTCAGCATTTCCCAAACTTATCTGACCAAGAAAAATCTCTTTTTATATTATATCTGTAGCAGCTGTTAATAAATGGAGGAGTAAGCATTTTGAGAAATGCTCCTTTCTGCCAAAAAAGAAAAAAAGTTTGACATCCTACGTTCAGCAACTGGAGATATATTTTTCTCTATATGTGTATGTATAACACATCTGTAGCTACCTAGTGTAACAAATGTTTCTGCTCTTCTCAGAATTTTAATAAGCAGTAGATTAGGATGATCATAATGACGAAAACATTTTCACAGAAAAATATTAGACACCAAAATTTCAGTCATGGCTGTTGGTAGCTGGTAGAATGAGAGGTAATATATTTTTTTTTCTATTTTTGTTTTCCTTCCTATCTTTCACAATGAGCATGAATTTTCTCTACATTGGGGATGAAAATAAAAGTAAACTTTCTTTAAACAAAGAATTAATATGCGAGGTTCTTTTTGTATGTTTGTAAGTTTGGGGAATGCTGAGTTAAACATATCCAACTCCCTGCCAAAAAGACATCAGGCGCATCCTCCCAGTTTTAGTAATTTATCCCATTTGCTTGGGGTTCTATGGAACTTGTCTTCTAGGGACCTCTGTGTCCTTGGAGTATAGAGAGCTCCTTCAGATTTAAGAGAAAGTAAAGCAATTCACACACGGGAGGGTCAACCTGAGGGAAGTTAAATGGCCTGATCAAACCCGCCTAGTTCTTCCTGGATCACATGTCCGCAAAGGAAATGTTGGCATACCAGTCAGAATTCTTGGTTGCAACCAGTGAAAATCTCTTCTCGTTGACCTGAATGGAAGACGAATTTATTGGAAGCTTACAGAATCCGTGAGAAGATTAGAGAGCCAGGCAATGGAGGTGAATCAAAATCAAGGGAGGCAAGGCACAGCCAATATCTCGCCACAGGGATAGTCACCTGACGATGCTGCCACTGGTACTATCATTGCTGGACACTTGTCATAAAGCTGCTGGGCTCTGCCACCCCTGAACATTCATTGCCAGGCCGCTGGACACACAGATCCACCACAGGCACTGCAGAGGACTTCTGCCTCGCCGGGGTCCTCAAGTCCCAGATGGGACCTCTGCTAGCCTGAGCGCAGATGAAGTTGCTGGAGCAGTGATTGGAACTCTCTACGCTCTTTGGCATCTCAAGCAGGGAGTGGAGTCCTGCCTACCTTCTACTCCTACTCTGGGGTTCCCCCCAAATGGGAAAGGTGTCTGAGGCCTACGCAGGCAGAACAACGAATACACACAACACGTCCCTACTCTGTCAGGGTGCCGCTTGGATCCCGGAGAAGGAGGGGCAGACGTGAACTCAACCTCTCGGAGCTACAAAGTGTGGTTTTCTTTCCCCTGGAGGATAAATGACCTCTCCTAATGAAAACCACACTAAATAATAAAGTAAGAATTACTGTTCTACAGAGGAACCAGGAGGCAACTGTAGAATTCCCGTTGGACTATGAGGCTAGAGTTTGTTGCTTACTCTGTGAGTCACTGACTGAGAGAAATGCAGGAATAGCAAAGCATTAGAAGGATCTTTTTTTTTTAAAGATTTTGTTTTTATTTTTTTTTTTAGAGAGAGGGGAAGGGAGGGAGACAGAGAGGGAGAGAAACAGCAATGTATGGTTGCCTCTCACATGGCCCTCACAGGGACCTGGCCTGCAACCTAGGCATGTGCCCTGACTGGGAATCGAACCGGGACCCTTGGGTTCCCAGCCCGCGCTCAATCCACTGAGCTACACCAGCCAGGGCAGAAGGATCTTTTTTTAAAAGGACTTACAGTTTAGGGAAGCTTATTAAGTAGATGGGTATTATCTCAGAGAAAGGCCCTGTAAGCTCAGGGAATGGGAAAGGAGTGGAAAGTGTAAACACGAATCTTTTATTGACTTCCTTATTCGGGAACATAGCTTTCTGCTTGCAAATGTCCAAATGTTGGGGTTGAGTCCAGAGACCAGAAGATGAGGTCCGAGGAGAGAGGCAGGGCTGCTGCAGCTGCTGGCAGGTTCTCAGACGGCAGACACGTTCCCCAACTGGACTGTGCAGTAGAAAACTGGTGGGGTTGGCCACTCAGAGTGTGCAGTCTTGGGACAGAAACGGCAATCAGTAACTGAAAAATGAGAACAGTCCCCCTGTTTTGCAACTAGTATGGATAAGCTCACCTCAGAGTAAGTGAGGTATAATTTGAGAGCCTCAGGAAGTTGACTTTATGTAATTATAATTTTTATTATAATTGTTTTACAGTGAGTTGCTCCTCTTTTGCTTCTAAACTGTCAGGACACTTGAGCAGCTTCCATTGTTAACTGGGACCTTCTGAGGGTTGTCAGCACATTCGCAGGGAAGCAGTTTCTGAACTCAGATGGTCAGACTCTTCGTTTGGACGAGGCCCAAGAGTGTACCTTGGAAATGCAAACAAGAAAGCCAACCAAGTTCATTCATTTCTTCGGGTAGGATGCATTCTTGCACACTTGATGATTTTAATATTCCTAAAAATGCGTGCAAGGAAAAGGTCAGATCCTTGGCTCTGTGAGAAAGTGCTGCATCTTAGTGTAGCTACATGCAGGTAGTCAGTCACCTGGGACTGAACTCCACCTAGAAGTGAATTTCACTGATTTTACATATATATATATATATAAAATTTACTGGTCAGTATGCAAGAGCATCTAATGGGTCATGAAAACTGAAGACATGATTAAGAACTCAAGGGTTCTCTAGGCACTGGAGGTCCATCCATGCCTAGGAATGTCGAAATAGCCGCATGGGGCCCATTCTGCAACCCCAGCATTTTCCCAAGGAAATCTTTTAAGGGAAGAGTTGCATAAGGGTAGAATGAAGGATTAGGGTGGAGACAGTGTGGGATGACGGAGGGGATGTTCTCCTTTTCACTGTAGAGGCCCTTGAGAATAGATGACAGGTAGAGTAGATTGGAATTTCTAGTGTCCACTGTAGGGAGAGTGTCGTTTCACCTTTGGATGTGCCCTTGGGTGAGTGGACAATGAGTGGTGAGCGTAAGATCTCAAGGAAGAGCTTGATATGGCAAAACCGATGGAGACCAGGGAGGCCGGAGGCAGTGACGGAGCTCACAGTTTGTGGAACACGTCAGACCTCTGGTCCAGGCCCAGGAAG
>PVJI01018983.1:0-32062 GCA_004026765.1 Micronycteris hirsuta
CTGCTCTTCGCAACAGCATGGATGGATCTGAAGAGCATTATGCTAAGTGAAATAAGCCAGGTGGTGAGGGACAAATACCATATGATCTCGTCTGTAACTAGAACATAATCAACAAAAGAAAAAAGCAAACAAAATATAACCAGAGACATTGAATTTAAGAACAATCTAATAATAACCAGAGGGGGGTGGACAGTGGGGGTAAGGGTTTTCAGGAACCACTATAAAGGACACATGGACAGAAGCAAGGGGGAAGGTGGAAGCAGGTGAGGTAGGGGGTTTAGAGGGGGTGTGGGGAGGGGAGGGGAGAGGATGCAGGCAACTGTAATTGAACAACAATAAAGTAATTAAAATTTAAAAAAACAAATAAATGTGTTTTAAAGTATCCCATTCTCTAAATTTGCCCATCAAACATTTAAGTGGAAAAATTTGTCTCATATGGTGATACAATAAAATATATCTAACTTAAAGAGGTGAATTTTAAAATCAACTCAACAAGACCATTAACAATCAATCATAAAATGTAAAATATCAACGAATCCACTTGCTGGATTACCAAACCTTAGTATTTATATTTTGATAAAGTTAGCATTCAGGCAAAGCAATAACATCAATTGTTTTTACTTATTTTTCTAAACATAGTTCAGTTGACATTTTATATCATTTTGTACATTTTGAAGCCAGTTTTATAAAAACCAATGAATCAAAATGTTCAGATGTCTCAAAGAGGTTAAAGAAAAGTACACTGTGAACTACTTCTAGTGTCCCTGGTCAGTCGTTATTTAGTGCCCCAGATCAATTACTATTAAACTGAGTCTTCTGGGGCAAATCTCAGGCTCTGTCACCCTTGGGTATTTATTCCATCTGAAATAATCATGTGACTAGAGATAATCATGTCTACTTAGCATGCTGGGAGATCAAATGGAATATAATGTATGAAATTTCTCTGTAAATGGTAACATGTTATAGAAATATAAGTAATTTACTACTCTTTGAAGGTGTCAATGAGCATCAAGCAATGAGAGAATCCTGCCTAGTTCACTCACCAAACTCTTAAAATTTATCAGAAGACATTATATACTGATAATGATATTGCCATTCTCTCTTTAGATTTTTATTTCCCAGAAAAGAAAGGTCTTTCCATCTGTTTAATATCACTGTAGGGTCAAATATTGAACAGTAGGAACCCAAATATATACATATATTCTTGACAGTCTTCCCTTCGGAGTATTTGGATTTTCTCAATCATGTAGCCTTCCAAAAACCAAAAATTGAAGATTTTATACATTCAACTCTCAACAGAGTTCCCTTTTTGGTTCTTTAACCAAAATGTCAAACCAATTTTTTTCTTTTCAGAGGCAAATTTTATGAAAGTTGGACCAAGAAATATCTCTTTAAAATTGAAAAATTTTCCCCTGACCTGATGTATGACTTAAAATTGTGGAAGATACATTCAAATAAGTCATTTTTTTTTCAAAACAGCCCCCTTGTGTGGCTCTCCACTTATTACAACATAAATTCTTTTGCTCTGTGCAATTCTGGAGGTTTTCTTTATGAAATTTAAGCCATTTTTAAATCTGTGCATTAGGTTCTTTACCCTTTCTTCAAGCCAAATCATCCCTCATAATCAGCAACTTGGTCAGAAATGACTTGTGACTACTTCCAGTAGTCTAATTCACCTGCAATGGTTGACAGTTTGCGACCCCTGCCAGTGTTCAAAAAATATACTGCAGGCTCTGGACATGTTACCCTAAGAGAAATTGAAAGAATATATTGCTAAACATCAGCATCTTTAGATAAAGTGATTACCTGCTGACAACACTGAAGAGGATATATGAGCTCTAAACGTGTTTGTTAAATATTGATCAGAGCAACAATTCTAAAATCAGGTTCTTGCAAATAACTTATAGGAAAATGCTTACAATAGTACATAAAAATAAAAACAGAATGAGAAACTGTGTACTTGTTCTTTAAGATAACCATTATTTATTGAAACCCTATGTGCCAGGCCCTGTTCTACACACTGAAGACAGTTTAACAAGTTTATTGTAATTTACCAATTTTGCTTAAAAACAAAGAGAGACTGATGAATAACTGACAGTTGACAAAACATTCCAGGCTCTGTGTTTAACACTTAAGTAATTTATCATTTGGTCTATTATAAGACTATAAGTAAAGTGCCATTTTACCAATTATACAGACAAGAAATTGAGGCACAGATCAATTAAGTAAGCAGACCAATGTAATAGAGGCAGAGGGGCAGAGCCTGACCTGAAGTCTAGGTCATTTCCCTCTTACCTGACTCTACATTTCACTCTACTATACCCACATGATACATTGTCCCCCTAAATAGACTACCATCTCCTGCACCCACGGATCATAAATCCAAAATAATCCAGCAGCCTTTTACACCTGAGAAAAATGGGACACACATCTGAGCACAGCAAGATCCGAATTTGTCTCCAAAAATTTACATCACTGTTGAATCCTCTAGATCTTTCCTCAATGAATAAAACTAGCAAATCATCTCAGTAAACTCTGGCACCTACTCAAAATTATCTTGCTGTGCTTCTCTTCTGCCCACCACTTTCCCAGTATAAAGCCTCTAAAGCCCCAGTGGTCTAAGATTCATTGTGGGGGTCCCTCACTAGTATTATAAGTTACTAGAAAGGATCATATTTTCTCTACTTTCAGATGAATCAATAAGTCCTAAAGGATATCATGCTGAAAACAGGAGACAAAACTTCGGATTAAAGGTGCAGATCTGGTAACATTTTGTGTTAGTCAAGGTAATATCAGCTGCCATAGCAGATAAACCCTGAAACCTCAGTGACAGAGCATAATAGAAATTTATTTCCTTCTCCTGGATAGCCCAATGTTGGCATGTACGATGGCCTTCAACATGGTCTTCTATACATTAAGACCCCCTCATTTTTGTTTATGGCCTCACCCTCCTCTAGCCCTTCAACATTTCCCCATTGAGATGACAAATGAAGAAAGACCATGGAGAAGGTGAGCCTGCTTTTTAATCTCTTCAGGAAATGCCAGGCCACTTCCACTCACATTCCAATGGCCAGAACTAGTTCTATAGTTGCCTGATGCAAAGAGTGCTGAGAACTAGTCCTGGCTAGGAAACCACTTACCAGCTGAAGGGGAATATGTATCTTTGGATATAAGATGATATGTTGACCACACAGCCTAACGGGATGGTGTAGAAAAATTACACTGGAGAGATCTATAAACAATCCAACATGTGAAAGAGAAATGAAGAACAGAAATCAGAATAAAGACTAGAAAAATTAGGTTCTGTTAAATCATGAGTCAAAGCAATGGGATAAAATAGTATCTTGGCCCTTAGAAAGATAACCTCAGAAGAAGGTGAGAAAGATTCTGAGGAGAAATTGTTTGAAAAGAGTGAAGAGCTGAGATTATAACCCTTCCAATCAATAATATGACAAAAAAAAAAAATTCCATTTCAAATGATGTCCTGTTTCCAGTAATTTCACATCACCTTACAAGTTGAGATGTGGCACACATTTAATTTCTGTTTTGCCAGAATCACTAATTCTCTTGATTGTGTTTTAAAAACAAAACTACTGAAATCTTTTTTTAAAGCCCTGAAAGAAAAATTAATATTCATACACAGCTGTCCATCTGAAACTACACAAGGTTGAAGTTGATAATTAGCATGGCCAGCAAAATTCCTGCAAGTAATCTTATTTTGAGATTATTTTCAGACAAGCCTTTCCCTCCTGAATAAATCTGTTGGGCATGAATGTGACATGAAAATAGTGGGGAAACTTGGCACTTCAAGTTCTTGTGTGTAAAGAGTGTCATGCTGTGGACACCAACATCTGGAATTAGATTTTATCCAGTTTAAGAAGAAGAATTTAAGCTACTTTTAAACTCTCATACTACCTACAGAAGAAATGGGTAAGGTTTTTTGACTTTTAGGGATGAAGAACAACTTTCCATCACCTGGCTCAGATGAGAAAAATGAAGGCTTATAGAGTGTATATGACATGGCCAAATCACAAAAATAGTTAGGGTGAAACCAGGTCTAGAACTTAGGTTTGTTGACCATGGACTGTATATTAACTGTCTACATCAACTCAGCTTACTGTTAGACCTGTCTAGCCAAGAGCTCCAGGCATAGCAAGATCAACTATTCCTACGACTCTGAAGATTCAACTTGAATATGGCTCACAATGAGACACAAAAATGAGACACGTTAATCTCAATAATCAACAGGCCCATAATAATAGTGGCAGAATACCAGGCAATGGGCCAGGGATGGAAGAGGAGAATATGGGGCAGCTTCTGCCAAAAAAAGAAAGGAGAAGGCTTTAGGGAGCACACAGGCCTACTGATGGGCAAATACACCAGTTAACTTTGGTGTATACTGATTATAGTGTCTGGGCTCCTAGCTTGGTTCCTACATTAAATGGACTCACTGTGTTCGAAAACCTGGTATTCTTCCAGCTAATGTTTAGAAAGAGGACCTCACTGTTTATAATTTGTGGTGTTACTGCACTCATCCCTCCATTCCACAGAGCTTTTCAAGAGTGCCTGTTAGGAGTCAGTGATCAGGTGTAAAAAATCAAATGATGAACAACATGCAGACTTTGCTTTTGAAGGGCTCACAGTGGACTGGAGGAAAGAGGTACAGAAAAATACCATCGTATTCTGTGATTTTCCTATGTGCCCTCAAGTAGTAGTACAGAACATAACCAAATTACTCAAGAGGAAGGCAATATTTAATGTTCAGGATCACATGGGCAACCCAATAATCTAACAAGTATTTGAGGTTCCAAGATAGGAAACTGCATGGTATGCTATAAAGCCATCTACTCACCAGGTGGCCTGCAGCCCAGCAGCACAGCATCATCCTGGAGCTTGTCAGAAGTGCAGAATCTCCAGTGCTTGAGATCTAGTGAATTACCATCCACATATGAACAAGGCCTTCAGGTGATGTGTTTGTATATTCAAGTTTAAGGTGGCAAGTGCTATACTGGAGGACTATACTGGAGTGTTACAGTTGCAACCGACTGTTGCACAGGTAATCTGTGAGCCAGCATTTTTTTTCAGTTGTGTTTACTGAGAAACAATTTTCATACAGTAAAATTCATCTTTTTTAAATGTATAGGTTGATGATTTTGACAAACATATATAACCATGTAACCACCAGCACAATCAAACTATAAAACAGTTGTCACCCAAAATTGTTGCCTATACCCACCCTCTAACCCCAGTCCCTAGCAATCACTGATCTGCTTTCTGTCCCTAGAGTTTGCCTTTTTCTGAATGCCATATAAATGGGACCGTTTAGTATACAGATTTTTGTGTCTAGCTTCTGTTACGTGGCATAAGGCTCTTGAGATTCATCCATTTTGTTGCATGTATCAGTAGTTTGTTTCTTCCTATTGCTGCATAGTCTTCAATTGTGTGCACGTACCCCAGTTTGCTTAGCCATTCAACAGATGATGAATATTTGGAATGTTTCCAGTTTGAAGCTATTATGAATAAAGCTGCTATGAACATTCATGCACAGGTCTTTGTGTGAACCTGTGTTTTCCTTTATCTTAGGTAAATACCTAGGTATGGAATTTCTGGGTCATTGGTAAATATATGTTTAACTTCATAAGAAATTGGCAAAGCTCTTTCAAAGTGACTATATGATTTTACAGTTGATGAACTAGGATGTTTAATAACAAGGAGTTCATCAGATTAAAAAAAACAGTGCAATGTGAGAGAATATGAAGGATTTAAGGAATGAGAAATATTTCAGTAGGAATAAGAGTTTAGGGTGGCAGTAAAGGAGTGGTTGGAGATAATGCTAGAAAAGCACATAGTGTGGACATCTCTGAACTGACTTCTACTCCTCATTTTTATGAGTCTCCTTGGAAGTTTAGAATGCTAGCGTTTGTGGATTACAAAGATCAGGTATTTTCATCTTCCAGGTTTTTTTCCCCATCATCTAAATTAAATGGGAAAACACCAATTCTCTAAGAGTAGGGTAAGAGGTCTACTGACATGCCCACTCTAATCTTGTTGCTCAGCTAGAATTATGGAATGTGCGAATGAAAAGTATTTATATTGGTACCTTAAAGGGTTCTACTCTCAAAGGTCCAGCCAGGAGGAACCCATCATGACACATCTTCAATCACAAAGAAAACAGAAAGCTCAAAATTGCTCCCTATTCTTACATATCTGCCTTGCCTCTGTGAATATGGTGTTAAAATCAAAGAAAATTCAAAATCTTCTTCTAAAAGCATTTTTCAGGCCTCCTTAACCTCTATATTTTATATATATATAAGCTCAATCCCTGGAAAATCAAAAGGTCCTATAGAGGTAAGTGAATTATTTCACTCTGTAATTTAGTTTACAGGCAGGAATGCCAGATAGTCTGAGAGCCTTGACATTGGTCATGCAGCCACTTCTACAGCTCTTCCTCTGTGGACAGGACTGAATAAGATAATGAGTTTGTGGTGCTTCTTATTTGAGATCAGGTGTCTCACTAGGTGAGAGCTGGCAGTCCCATTCTTCCCCATTCTAACCCCATCTTTCTCCTATATCTCTCCTATCACATATACCCTTGAGAGGGATTCTTGGGCCCTAAGTATCCACTGCTTTCTTCAATGATCATGGACAGGCAAGTCCAATCATGTTCTGGTTACGTCCTGTGATTTTCACACATGCTCTTTAGTGGAAGTACAGATCTTGATAAAGTTACTCAAGAGAAAGGCAAGAGTCAACATCCAGAATTATATGGGAAATTCAATTACCTCCCTAGGATTTAAGGTTACAAGATAGAAAACTACATGGTGTGGTGTAAAGCCATCTAACCAAAAGGGGGTGGGAGGGAGGGGGGCGCTGCAGCCCAGCATCGTCCAGGAGCTTGTTAGAAGTGCCGAATCTTTAGCCCTGCTCAAAATTTAGTAAATCACAAGCTACATTTTAACAAGATTCCATAGTGATGTGTGTACATTCGAGCTGGCTACAGAACCTCAAACCTAGAGTCTAAAAGCCATCTCAGGAGTTTACAAACCTAATAATCATGGCCCACAACTTCACCTTTGTGACACTCGCTCTCCTCAGCTTTTAAATGCAGATGATTATCCCTTTCTCAGAACTGTTGTAGAAATTAAATGAGATGTAAAAAATGGAAGTGGAGCCTACATGATAAAGGGCATGAAGTGATTAAACAGGATGATGCCTGGGCCTCTGCAGCTTTCAGGGGATGTTTAAAGGTGTTAGACCCAGAGTGTCAAGACTCTTTGCAATGTGGGATCCATTTTCAGTTCAACAAGAAGTGATCCTTCCCTAAAAGAGAGTCTAGAATGAAAAGGAACATTTCCAGCCAAGATGGAGCCATAGGTAGATACACTTTGCCTCCTCACACAACCAAAAGAAGGACAACAAAATTGAAAACAAAAAATAACCAGAACTCCCAGAAAATTGCGCTGTATGGAAGTCTGACAACCAAGGAGTTAAAGAAGAAAAATTCATCCAGACCGGTTGAGTGGTGGAGACAAGTAGCTGTGGTAGAGAGGACTCCAGGCAAGGCAGCAGCTGGTGGAGCAAGCAGTCCCACAGTTGTGTGCAGATAAACTGGAAGGAACAACTGGGGAGCGAGACAGACTACATAACTCAGGGTTCCAGCATGGGAAAAGAAAGCCTCAAAACCTCTGACTAAAAAAACCTGTGGGGGTTGAGCAGCAGGAGATCCTCCCAGCCTCAAGGGATAGTTCATTGGAGGGTTCTAGAATGTACACAAACCACCCACTCAGGAATCAGGACCAAAAGGGCCCAATTTGCTTGTGGGTAGCAGAGGAAGTGACTGAAAGTTGGCTGAGAGCTGAGCAAGCAGCATTGTTCCCTCTTAGAACCCACACCGCATATAGCACCACAACACAGACGTGGGTTGCCCTGCCCTGGCGAATATTTAAGACTCCACCCCTCACTACGTAACAGGCATGCTGAGACACAAAAATATAGCTCAAATGAAAGAACAGATCAAAGCTTCAGAAAAAATACAACTAAGCAATGAAGAGATAGCCAACCTATCAGATGCACTGTTGAAAACACTGGTAATCAGGATGTTCACAGAATTGGTTGAGTATGGGCACAAAATGGAGGAAAAGTGAAGGCTATGAAAAGTGAAATAAAGGAAAGTATACAGGGAACCCACAGTGAAGGGAAGGAAACCGGGACTCAAAAAAACAAAAACAAAAACAAACAAACAAAAAAAAACCAGTTTGGACCAGAAGGAAGAAACAAACATTCAAAAAGAACAGAATGAAGAAACAAGAATTCAAAACAATAAGGAGAGGATTAGGAACCTCTGGGACAACTTTAAACATTCCAACATCTGAATCATAGCGGTGCCAGAAGGAGAAGAGGAAGAGCAAGAAATTGAAAACTTATTTGAAAACATAATGAAGAACTTCCCCAATCTGGCAAAGGAAATAGACTTCCAGGAAGTCCAGGAAGCTCTGAGAGTCCCAAAGAAGTTGGACCCAAGGAAGCACACACCATGGCACATCATAATCACATTAGCCAAGATGAAAGACAAGGAGAGAATCTTCAAAGCAAACCTTTCAGGCAAGAAGGGGCTGGAAAGAAGTACTCAAAATCATGAAAGGCAAGGACCTACATCCTAAATTACCCTATCCAGCAAAGCTATCATTTAGAGTGGAAGGGCAGATAAAGTGTTTCCCAGATAAGATCAAGTAAAAAGAGTTATATGAAATGTTAAAGGGACTTATCTAAGAAATGTTAAAGGGACTTATCTAAGAAAAAGAATTAGATCTAAAATATGCCCTGGCTGGTGTAGCTCAGTGGATTGAGCGCGGGCTGGGAACCAAAGGGTTGCCAGTTCAATTCCCAGTCAGAGCACAGGCCTGGGTTGCGGGCCAGATCCCCAGTGAGGGCCATGTGAGAGGCAACCATACATTGTTGTTTCTCTCCCTCTCTGTCTCCCTCCCTTCCCCCTCTCTAAAAATAAATAAAATCTTTAAGAAAATAAAAAATAAAATAAAATATGAACAGTAAAATGACAACAAACTCACAGCTATCAACAGCCAAACCTAAAAAAACAAAAACTAACTAAGCAAACAACTAGAACAGGAACAAAATCACAGAAATAGAGATCACATGGAGGGTTATCAGTGGGGTGGAGAAATAGGAAGAATGCAGGAAAAGATACAGGGAATAAGAAGCATAAATGGTAGGTAGAAAATAGACAGGGGGAGGTTAAGAATAGCATGGGGAATGGAGAAGCCAAAGAACATATGTGTATGACCCGTGGACATGAACTAAGGGAGGCGGGATGCTGGTGGGTGGAAGGATGCAGGGTGGAGGGGAATAAAGGGGGGAAAATGGGACAACTGTAATAGCATACTCAATAAAATGTATTTTAAAAATAAATTAAGAATAAAATGAGAAGGAAGATATATGAGAAGTGGAAGATTAAGTCAAGGAGAATAAAGGAGGAGAGGGTATAAAAGAAAAAATGGGGAAAAGCAAGAATGAGGGGAAAAAAGGAGGGATGAAGGAATTGATAGATCCTGGCCCTCTGGTTCCCAGAATTGTATTCACTCACTCTTTCCAGTAGCGCCTTTTGGCTCTGTGAGTGAACTGCTTTTCTCTAGGTATTTAGAGAATCTAGTGATGCCTGTTGTTCCTTTGACAGCATTTCTCTCTCGCAAGTGACTGTACTACACATACAGATTTCCAGCAAGAATTCTGTCTTCATCAGTTCTCTTCAAGGATGTCTTCTGTACTGGCCATTCACAAAAACACTCTAGAAAGTGTCTAGGAGAGTAAGAGTCAATGTTTGATTACTAACACTAGCTGTAGGTTGCCTGGAAGAAAATTCTAGAAATATATTAGGAGGAACACCAGGGTCACTGGTAGAAAATTCCAAAAATATATTAGAAGAAATACCAACCATTTCCTCTATCAACAACTAGCTGTGTGAACACTGGAAAGTGAAGTGACCTCTCTGAAGCTTAGCCTTGTAGTCTATGAAATAAGCAGATTGGGCAATATGTTGTCTTCAGCTCTTTTCTGGCTTCAGGATTTTGTGATATTAACTGTGATGCAATTACCTTAGACTGTGTAGAGACTAGCATGTTAAATCCAAATAGAAAAGACATCTGCAAAGTAGATGGGAACAAGCATGGCTGGGAATGGATGGGAAGTCAGAGGAAGAGGGTGGAGGTTAGGTACAGGAGGATGGAGTTGACCAGTGTTCACGAGGACACTGTTATCTAAACAGATGGGCATGAATATTGCCAGCTAGCAGCCACTCCCACTGCATCCCACACCATGAGTGAGGGTTGGTGCCCCAGCTATGCAGGCAGCTGTCTGCCATGAGGCTATTCACCCAGCTAAATGGGAAATCTTTTCTAGAATTGATGAACCATACTCAAGCAGCAGCCAGAGCTCTGAGGCTCCATATCAATCACGTCACCATGCTTATACATTCTTTTTTCCTTGATTTAGACAAACAAAAGCAAAAGGGTCTGAACTGCACTGAGTCCTTTCCCCTGCAACTTGCACACCAACCACAACAACTCCTGATAATACAACCTCCCTCTCTGTGAGATATACACTTTCCAATTGACACAGGCAATGTCTGAAAAGAGAAACTGTAGTAAAAACGATCAATCCCAATCTCAGGGAACCCCCTTATTCTTTGAGTAAGAGAGGCACATCAGCAACCTGGAAACCTAGGTATATAGAATCTCCACACTAGAAAGCCCCCTATGGATGCTTTATTTCCATCCCCATGATTTTACAAATGAGGACTGATGGATCAACGTCAAGACATCTATTTGTGGAAGGACTGATATTTGAATCCAGGATGCATGATCCCCGCTGTAGATCTGTTTCCAGCACTTTCTGACCCAAATACAAATGGAATTCTCTTTGAAGCCCAACTCTACAATTTACAGAAAGTATGACTTTGGTAGTTACCTAACCTAACCTATTTGAGTCTCAGATTTCTTCATTTGCAAATGGGGACCATTACAGCTATATTAAAGCAGTGTGAAAATTAGTACAGGGAGTCACTTTGGGTAATTCCTAATACATAAAAGGCCTTCATCAGACGGGGCAGGAAGTTTTATCATTGCTGTCCTTTCCTGCCACATAACTATTATTAATATCTTAGCATGTTCCCTGCCAGTACTTTTCCACTAGCATAATTTTACTCTGTTGTAATCACAATTTACAGGTACAGTTATTGCATGTTGTTTTATTCCTTGCACTGCACAATGTTCACAGTCCTCATTTAAATGAATTCATTATATTTCACTGAGTGGGTTACACCCTAAATGAAAGCACCATTACCCTACCGTTAGGTTGTTTCCCATTTTGTTCTCAGAAGTTTCACTGAAACAAACTTCTTTATGCACTATGCACAGGTTTTGTCCACATTTTGAGTAAGTTCCTCAAGCTAAATTCCCAAGTGTGACAATTTTGGTTTTTTGAATATAAAGAACTCTCTGAAATGATATTTTATTGTAAGAAATATTTAAGTCATCACAAAGTCATATACACATGGGTGGGTTTATTGAATTCAGAATTCTTCCAACAAAAAAATGTGTATGTATATGTACACACACAAACAAACACTCAAAGAAAAATAAAATGCAAACCTCTTAGAGACAATGACAGAGTATATTTGGAGCAAAACTATTTTTAGAGGCTTATTAGAACACAAGGGAAGAATAGGACCTAATGGAATTTGATAACATCGTGTTAAAGGCAAGAATGATGTAGACAAATGCAATAAGGCTCAGAAAAAAGAACAAAATGTCTGAGAATCAGATTTACATGGAAAGATCTCAAGGTAACATGTATGTATACCTTGGTTCAGTTATAAGTGAAGGAGGTAACTCAAGCAGCCTCTAAGCTTGAGAGAAGTAAACATCAGAATGGGAAGGAGATACCGTATTTCGTACTGTATCTATTTGCTTAACAAAGTATTAAAAAGAAGGTCCAATAACATATTTTCTCCCATTCCCCTCACCTCACTCCATTAATATTAGGCTTAATTATTTGGCATAAGAAAGAAAGAAGAGGAATCACAGTCACCTTCTCAGTCGTGAATAAATGAATCATACTTACTCTTTCCATTCTGATTCCTTCCTCCCCTGCCAAACTACTGAGAACCACATGACAGAGGTATCATTTAGCTACAGAGTTTTACAATCTAATAAAAATAAAATTACTACTTTCTCCTTTTCTTTCTGACTCTCCTTATTTCCTCTGATGTGGACCATGGGACAGGGTTGCAGCCTCATTCCCAGCAGAAGGTGGAAACACAAATGTACCTGTCTTATGAGATGTCTTTTATACAACATATTAAAATCATATCAAATATACACATTATTATTCTTCCATTTAAACTTTATATGCCATTGGTTTATAGTGCTTTATAACGCTAGTCAATGACAACTTTTAAAAAGCAAGATTCAAGGTTGTCATTCAGACTTGTGTAATCCAAAGAAAGATTATAAAACAGCACATTCCCCCACAGAAAGCACATCAAATACCACCATTTGTAAGCAAATAATAAAAGAAAAAATAGTTCAAGACAGCAACTGTGAAACATGAAAAATACACAGACATCAATGTACCTGAAAGGGGCCCCTCAAATGTTTTACTACTTATAAAGTAGTTAAAGAAAATGGAAAATGAACTATGACTCAGCATCCTAAAGCCATACATAATATTAAACTCTCTGTGACCTCAGAACCATTTCTTTAAACAAAATCTTACTTAGAAACTCAATATACAAAGCAAACCAGAGTAGAAGTCGGAGTGCAAATTTTGAAGTTCCACTAAAAGGGCCCTGAGTTAACTCTACAGAACCTCACAGGAGTGAAGAACACAATTTGAAACCACATTTAACAGAAGCCAAAAAAGAAATGAGTTAGTGGCAGAGGAAGAAACGATATGGAAAAAGCACTTAAAATAAAAACAAAATTTTTATTGGAAGAGAAAACAGTAAAGATGAGAGAGATAACTTAGAGCTTAAATAAGACAAGTCAATGATTTTTTAATGCCAACTCTCTCAACTTGCTGTGATTGTGAAAACAGAAAATGCTTTTTGAGATCCGTGACAAGTGGTTTCAGATGATGCCAAAGTTATAATGGAATTGGACCATTCAACTTATAATGAAAGCAATGGTAGGGTGCAGATACATCTCACATACATCTCAGGTCTCAACCTTAAAAAAAATTAAACAAATGAAATGCTCCTTCTGAACTCAAAGTTCAAGGTCAGACCTTGTAAATAATGAGTCTAACACACCCCAAGATACATTCAGCAACAAATGAAATTACTAGATCTATAAGATGCGCAAAGAGCAATCAGTGACAACACACCGCATGCAGGGCCATCCACCATCACCTTCCGTAGGATGGGAGTTTGGAGTTCCCCACCCATCAGCTCAATCCTATCACCCATAACCTCCGAGCCAGCCACATCCAACTTCCCTGACCATTCCAGAGCTCTGTGAACAATTCTTTTGCCTAAAACATGTCTCCCACACCTCTCTTTTACCTCTTCCATATAAAATGATATATGAAATATAGGGGCTCCATCCTCAGAGCTGACAGCACACTTTGTCCCATTTGTTCTCTATTCGTGGGCTTATCACAATATTGGATAATCACTTGAGGTTTTCCTCTGTCATTAGACAGGAAATTCCACAAATATGGGGCTTTACTTTATTCTTGGTACCAGGACAGTGTCTGGTACACAGTGGCCATTAAAACACTTCACGAGTAATAAAAACCAACATGTACTGAGGGCGCACTATGTGCCAGGCACTGACCTTTAAATACTTTACAATGCAGGGGTGTCAAACTCGTTTTCACCGGGGGCCACATCAGCCTCGCAGTTGCCTTCAAAGGGCTGAAGGTAATTTCAGGACTGTATAAATGTAACTGCTCCTTAACAGTTAAGCGAGAGCTCGGCGCTGCCACCAGGTAGAAACAAGGTGCCGGGCCGGATAAACAAGGAGGAGGGCCGGATTTAACCCGCAGGCCTCGTGTTTGCCACCTGTGCTCTACATCCATTATCTCATATAATCCTTACAACATCCACTTTCTCATTTTATCTTCACAATCCAAGATATTTCTTCTTATTATTGCCATTTTACAGATGTACCAACAGAGTCACAGAACTGTTAAACACCTTAACCAGTTACATGAATTCAGATGGTGCCAGGATTCAAACCAAGGAGTCAAATCCCAGAGTCTGAGCAATTAAAATCACTAAGCTGCTTGAATAATGAGTGAGAAGGCAAATGAATATAAGACGGCGAGATGGGGTGATTTAAAATATCCTTTCGACCTAGACTTTCTAGGTCCAGCATAATGTCAAAATTCTCCTTTCGAATTTTAATAGCACTTCTGCCTTTTCTCTTCTGGTCTAGCTACCCTTTTCATCACTGTGTCTTACACAAATGTGACAACTTAAGAAATTCCAAAATAGACATAAGGCCTGTTCCCAACTCAAGAGCTTGGATGTGGAACTCTGTAAGTGACTCTGCATCTATTTAGCCAGTGGATGGATGGATGGACTGTTGGGTAACCTGAAGCTCCACCTCTAACAGGCCCCATCTCTGCCACTCCTCAATCTAAAAGGCCAAAGGTTGGATGAAAGTAGGAAATGACACAGAAAGAAAAACATAACAGCTGGTTTTCATTCCCAGATCCAAACTGCAATAACCTCTACAAACATTATTTTCATTCAGGCTCTGCTCTCAATGGTCATTTTGAATTCAAAGCAGAAGACTGTATATTCAAGGGTGAGTCACTGAGTTCATGACCTGATGTGAGTCACTCTGCTCTAAGTGGAAAGCTAGCTCTTCTTTTGAAAACAGCTCTGATGGTATGATAAAGGCAAGATTTACTCGCAATAATATGTATCCAGCAACTCTCTGAAGCCTGCCCAAAATTTGCAATCAACATAGACATAAGCCTCCTCTTTTCTGATTCCCCACCCCCATAAAAATAGAGATTGTCAAGTTAAAAAAAAAAAAAAACATGCAGCCAGCATCAATTTAAAGTACTAATGCTCTTATCAATAGCTTCTAAGGCTCTGTTCTTTCTTGGATCCAAAAAGAGAAGCAGCAGCACAAAATATATGTATATACATTTATTGATCTTCTATTATTTGCTGGGCTCTGAAGATATTGTAGTTAATGAAACAAGCAAAGTCTTTGCTCTGACGGCATTTACAGTCACCTGATAAATCAGCTATGAAAGGTCGGCAGTGCGATGAGGGTGGCAGGAGATTATGTAACCAGAGACCCCAGATAAAGTTCAGGGAAGTCCCCCGCTGTGAAATGTTCCTTAAGTTAAGACCAAAATACGAATAGATATTTGTTGGACAGAAAAGAGAAGAGTATTCCAGAAAACAGAAAACAGTATTCTAGGGAAAGGTCACAGCATGGGCAAAGTGCTGCAGCTGGAATGAACATAGAATATTTAGGACTCCAAGTTCAATGAAGCTGTAGCACAGAGAGGGGAGAAGAGAGGCAGGAAATTGGGGGTAAGGGAGGGTTATTTATCAGCTCCTATAATATGTAAATCCCTCTGGTGTATCTTGCTATGGAGCTACAGGAATATGAAACAATATTTCAATTTTGCCTTCTTGACCAACCTACAATGAATCATCTGCTGACTCAGTGCATTGTGGGCCTAGCCATGAACGCTGTTATTTTCCAAAAGGCTTTGACATCCTAGGATAAAAGGAGTCAGTTCTCTACAGGAATCAGATCTCTCTGTGCAGTCACAATTTTTAGAATTAGTGTGATATCATTAAAGAAAAACCCTTGAGGCATGTCAACATACGTCACCAAGCACATGATATTATTACTAACTCCATATTGTCTCTTTCCACCATCATAGTTAAGCTCTGGGTGATAAGATAATGTCTCACTCACAGAGTGATTTATATGGCTTTAGACCGCATTTTCACATATTGCTTTCATTTGAACCAGACACTCAACTTGAGGAGACATTATTACAGGTGGGTAAACAAATTAACAAGTCCATGTTAGTAAGTGGGAAAAACAGATTAGAACCAGGGCCTCTCTCAGTTCCACATTCTTTCTTTTTTTTAAGGTGTTTCTCAAAATGTGATCCACAGAACACCTGGATAAAATACAGATGCCAGAGTCTTTCCCCAGAGCTACTGCCTCAAAATCTCTCAAGCTACCTAAATAACTCTTCAGGTCTCCTTAAAGTTTTAAGACACTGCTATTTACCAAAATCCATCAGAAGAATCTATTTTAAACATTTGTCAGAATATATTAAAATAAATATTACTGTCCAAAATCCATACTAGAATATTCATAACAGCATTATAAATAATAGCCAAAATCTGGAACCTACCCAAATGCCCATCAAGAATCAATCAACATGTTCTACTTGCACGGTGGAATACCACAGAGCAGTGGAGTAAAAGATCCACATGCGCATGCAATATTGATAAATCTCACAAAATAACACTGCATAAACTATAGCTCTCTCTCTTATCCGTGGTTTCACTTTCTACAGTTTCAGTTACCCATGGCCAACGACAGCCCAAAAATATTAAATAGAAAATCCCAGAAATAAACAATTCATAAGTTTTAAATTGTGTGCCATGGCAAATAGCATTATGGACTCTCACACCATCCACTTCCTCCCGCCCTGACGTGAGTCATCCCGTTGTCCAGTGTAGCCACGCTGCGCTTGCTTCCTGCCCGTTAGTCTCTTAGCGATAGTTTGTGCTGTCAGATCCACTGTCACGGTATCACAGTGCTTGTGTTCAAGTCACCCTCATTTTACTTAATAGGGGCCCCAAAGCACAAAAGTGGTGACGGTGGCAATTCAGACATGCCAAAGAGAAGCTATAAAGTGTTTTCTTTAGGTGAAAGTGTGAAAGTTCTCAATTTTATAAGAAAGAAAATCATGTGCTGAGGTTGCTAAGATCTACGGTAAGAATAAATTTTCTATCCTTGAAACTGTGAAGGAAAATAAAAACCCTGTGCTAGTTTTGCTGTCACACCTCAAACTACAAAAGTTAAGGCCACAGTACATGTAGGTGCTTAGTTAAGATGGAAAAAGCATTAAATGTGTGGATGGAAGACATGAAATGAAAACAGGTATATACGTGTCGGGGGGGGGGGCGGGATTCAGTCCTGCCTGAGGTTTCAGGCATCTTAGAACATATGTATCCCCTGCACATATGGGGAGATTACTACAGACACAAAATAGTGCGTATGGTATGACTTCAGGTCGACGCAGTGAAAATAGTCGAAACTAATCCACACTATCGGAAGTCAGGATGGCAGTCGCCTTGGCCGCCGCGGAGGATTTGGAGTGGGGGCGACAAGAAGGGGCCGAGGTGGTTCTGAGCACGGTGGCGGCGCTGTTCCCTATCTGTTGCTGCTCACAGGACTGCGCTCATGTCACAGAAATCCACACAGCAGCCTATTATACCACGTGAGCTTTTCTGCATTATGCTTTACTTCCATGAAAGTAAGTTTAAACTATAATAAATACCCTTCTCAAGGTTTAAAACAAAAACTAGGAATCAGTTTAAAACAAAACCTGGCTTGCCTCCCCAAAGGCTGGCCCCAGCTGCACATCAGCATCACCCTCCAGTCCTGACGGGGGCGCTCCATTCCTCCCTGGACGGGTCTCTCCTGGTCCTAGCAACAGACTCATTATACCTCATTGTATACATTAGCTTTTCTGGTTAAAAAGAAGTACCTGCTCATCGAAAAAAAAATAAAATACAGCCAAGCATAAAAGCAGAAACCCTATATTATCAGCTGCGGCACCCCAAAATAACCACTACATATAATTTTAGTTTATTATCATTCAAGCTCTTTTGTCATATATATGTATGCATTTTTTGCAAAATTGGGATGGTCTTATTTATCACTTTATATCCTGATGCTTTCACTCAATATTATATGTACTGTGAAAATTCTGAATCATCACAAATACTTAAAGTCATGATTTGGAGGGTTCATGATTTATCAGCTGAGACTGAGAGTCTATCAAACTCCTATCATGTGTAACCTCATGCACTCTGTATCGTTATGAAGTTAAAGACATATAAAATTTGGATCATAACCTCAATAGCTTTTAAGAAAATAGTGTGTGATCTTGGGTAAACTAGCCCTTAATCTCTCAGGGCCTATTTCCTAATCTATAAAATGGAAGGAAAAAGCCACCTAATCAGGGTAGTTGAGTGAGTTAATAGAGACAAAACATGTGACATGCTTAACATTTAGGTAAAATAAATCGCAAATATTAGTTCCCTTAGAGAGGGAAGGCATATGGGAAAAAATGACTAATAGCAGGAGACAGGCATAGAACTGTTCATTCCCCAGAACAGGAGAGGATCTGAGAAGAATTTTCAGTAGGCTGGAACCTTGCTATTTTAATTAACACTTCTCGTACTGTTCACGACTTTTCTCGTGTTTCACGCACCATCTGTTAAGGACCGCATCACGAGATGATTTAATTAACATGCAGTTTGCCCAATATCGTGCGGTCCCTGGCGTATGTCTTAGAGATTTCTATGTGGTATGAAATGTGTTAAGTGTGATCTACAGACCAGCACCATCAGCATCACCTGGGATCTTGTCTGCAATGCAGAACCCCAAGTGCTTCGCCAGCCCTGAATCAGAATATACGTTTTGGCAATATTCTTAGGTGATGTGTGCGCCAATTAAAGTTTGAGGAGCACTGAGCTAAACAGGTTCTTGGTGATAAACCAGAATCAGATACTCTGGAAGAAGAGAGAAGCATGGGGCATTCCATGGTTGGGAAGAAAAGGGAAAAAGAATTTCCTAAGCCAAAATACTGATATGTTCTTAGCAGGGACTTTATTTAGGAAAAGGATTCTTTAGGGGCACAATGAGAGATGAAGCTGGACTTATCAACAAGAATCACATTATGCATGGTCTTAGATTCTATGCAAAAAGGTTTTGCACTTATTCCTCCTCTGTCTCATGTCTGTATATACAGTTCTCCCACAAGCTCCAATTTTCCACATAGCTGCAATCCTATAAAAATAGGGTTCTTCGGGTTCAGCAGCTGACCACCTAAAACAGAAACTCTGGGGAGCTGGCTGTAAATATAGACTCCTGGCCCTACTCCCCAATTTATCTGAGGGTAGAGACCTGGAAAGTTTGAGGACCACTATTATTATCCAATATCTATCAGAAGGATATGCTTTATGTAGTAGCCACATGAAAAATAAAATTTCTTTAGAACTCCATTCCTTAATTTTAAAAGCACTAGGAATCCAATCCATATGAATTCCTTAAGAAGAGAGACTATAATCAATTTTCTCTATATCCCAAATACCAAAAGAAGTAATTGGGTGATTGACAAGCACCCACTGAATGAGTGAGTGAATGAATGCAGGAACAAATGACTAAGTAGATGACCTCAGAGATAATTCTGAAGTAAACAATGATGCATACAAGGTACAGCTGTATTTTAATACCAAAAGTAATGAGTAATGAAATTAACAATATTTTCAGAAAGACTAAAACTCACAATTGTCTCCAACTAACTTCTCTTGAAAAAACTGACTTCAATTTGACCAATATTCAGCCAATAAGACTTCTTAAAAATTGAATCTTCCCACTATGAATGAGAAAATATTGTTTTGGTTACAGTAAACTGTAGTTTCTGTTGGAGTTTGAGGGATCCTGTGAATTTATCTGTAAAGCATTGAATGCATCTGAATAATATTTTAACACTAGGTTTGGAGTTGGGGCTAGGTGCAGAACTATCGGAAGTTATCAACATGCCACAATAGTTATTGTTCAAGGAAAAAGAAAAGAATTATTGATGTCATCTGGAATTTTCTCAAATAAACATTTCAGAAAATACCAAATATAGAGCAAGTGAAAAGTCAAAGAATTCAGAATGTGATAGAAAAATGGACAAAATGAATAAGGAAGCATGTTCCCACATTAGCAACGATGAATGTGTAGAACAAGAGTGACTCCAAGTCACTGTATTGAAACAGCTCACTTCAAGTGTCGCTAATGGTCAGCACACAGTGTCCGCACCTCCTTTCGGCAACTGCAACACTACCACCCCAGCAGGGAAATCTCAAGCATTCTGTGATAGTCAGGATGCCTACCTCTGCAAAGACAGAAAATCCAACTCAAACTTCTTAAGCAAAACTGGAAAATAACTCACATTTCTGAAAACTGCACCCCTTCTACCTACCCTGACCACTGTTCTCCATTTGGCTTAACTCGGGCTCCATGCAGCGCCAAGACGGCTTCCAGCAGCTCCAGACCCCAAAGCTTCCAAGATTCAAATCTAATATTAGAAAAGAGCTTTTCCTCCCAGTAACTCATGAATCACTTAAATTAAACCAACTTGCCCATCTTGAACTAATTACTGACTCCAGAGAAGGGTCATGCTACACTGATTGGCTGAGCCCAGGTCATGTGCTCATACCTCGACCAACTCCTATAGCTGTAGGGATTTAGCACTCTGATAGGTCAGGATCCTAGGTTCCCCCTCTGGCATCAGGAGTGAAGCCCCATGTAAAAAAACAAGGACAAAAAGCAGAGATAAAAGTGTCCCCCAAAGGAAACTTTGGCTCAGGACAAGTTCAAACTCACCAATGGGGCTTACGAGGTTTTTGAGGACTTCACCTCCTTTTCTCTCACCTTTCCAGTCATTGTCACTCTACAGTCCGCAACACTAAACTTCCTTTGCTGTGAAAGCACCTCGGTCTCTCCCACCTCTAGCCCTGTGCGCACACTGTTCCTCTGCCTGGCATACGTCTGCCGTCCACTACCCCATTTCCTCCAAGCCCCTGACGTGCCCCTTTGCTGGGATAATTCTGCCCATCATTTGCCCTTAAAGAAGCCTGCACTTAAGCCTGCCTCTGCTCTCTGAATTCCCACAATAGCCAATGCTTCTCCTTTGGTAGCTCTGAAGCCATTTGATAAAACTATTTTTTTAGAGGCAGGGAGGTTAAACAAAGCTTCGGAGAAAAATATTAGGTGCTCAGAAAATATTTGTAGATGGGCAGAGGTTGCAAGTTGAAAAAAAGTACTCTCGTAACATACATCCAAATATTTTTACCCACACTCCCATATAAATATATATATGCATATGTATTACATTTATGTATAACGTATATATTCCATGTTTTAGGTATTTAGTGAAGTTCTACTCTGTGCCAGGCAGGCTTTGAGGTATTGGAGATACATGAGGGAAGACAGATGAAAACAATGTGAGCACAGACAATAAACATAACAAATAAGTAAGGCATCTAACAAGTTAGAACGTAGTAAGTTCTTTGGGAAAAATCCAGCAAGATAAGAGGGCTGAGGAAGGTAGGGTTGAAGGAATGCCGTTTTTAACAGAGTGGGCAGAGTAGGTAACGCTGGGGCAGAGATATGAGGGGCACAGGGAGCCATGTAAACGTCTAGAGAAGGAGGGTCCCAGGCAGAGGAACAGCCAGTGCAAGGGCCCTAAAGTGACATCAGGCCTGGCTTGATCCATGCTTGCTGAATTGATCCAAATCCCAATCGTCTTATTCCTTGGAAGAACTACTACTCACATTTACTTGCCAAAAGATAGTTTTACTTATTTTTAATTGTGTAATATGGAAATGAGTAAGAAGCTAAGAAAATTCCTGGGCAGGTGGAATGGGGAAACAGACAAGAAAATAAAACAAGGCCAATATGAGCAACTTAAAGCCAGCTGGTGAATCAGAAGAACTTACCTCCCCTAACCAAGGACACTTGAGAGTAAAAGGTCTATACCTCTCCTCCCTAACTGGAGAATACTAGCTTAAATCTCCCTAGTCCGGGAGATAGAGAACAAAGACCCAGTTAATGTCATTTGTGCCCGCTAAACTCAAGGGCAGATAAAGTCAGGGGAACAAATAACAAAACCCCATTAAGAGCCAGACAGACTCAAGATAAAAGTAAAACAGTGTAACAGATCACAGAACATTCCCAAAACCCTCTATGCATTCATTTTGACATATTAGCCTATTAAAAACTACACCTGGAAAGCTAATGAATATTCTGCTGAAACCCTCCCTTAAGATTCTTTTTTTTTATTGTTGTTCCATTTTCCCCCGTTACTCTCCCCTACCCTACCCACACCTCACCTCCCACATTCAATTCTCACTCACAGAAAAAAAAAAAAAAAAAGATAAAAAGCCCTCAGGACAAAGACTTGTGGCAGGCTGACCCTAGAGCATGCCCATGCCCCTTTCCTGGCGTGAACCTTTTATTTCCTCCTAAATCCTAAGGGTCCCAAGGAGACTTGCAGCCAGGGGAACAGTGGCAGTGGCAGCTTGACACAGGCTTCCCCCTGATCCAGTCTCCAGGACCCCCTTTTCTCTGACTCCCAGGTGAGCTAACCACAGCCCCACCTTAGCTCACTCTTTTCCTATAATGTTTCTAGGGAGCCAGAGCAGCACCCCATAGACTCTCTCCCGTTACTTCTTCTACCTTAAGTCCTCTGTCTCTACAACCTTTACTTCTCAGGTGAACTAACAGCAGAATACCGCCTCGGCTCACTCCTTTCCTGTATCTTTTCTAGGGGGCCAGCAGAATACCACCCAGGCCCTCTCCTTTTACTTCTTCTACCTTAAGTCTTTCCTTTGCTTCACTGTACCAGACCTTAATAAACACATTCCCAGAATCCTGGGCTTGTGTAGTGAAATCTTTCCTGCACACTGTCGAGAACCCACACACTACAGGCCGGCCTGAGGCAGACATGCTCTGGGCCAGTGCCTGTGGAGTAACAGAAATACCACAAATATGCTAGAGCTTTTGACTGCATAGACAGACTTTATAGATCCAGAGGGTTTTCCAACAGCCAAACACTTGAAAAAATAGGAAAAGATAAAAAAACAGAAACATTTTCAGCCAGTGTGTATCGACTTTAAAATGTTCATTTGCATTTACTTTATTAATCTAAAATTTAATGGGCAGGCCTTAATTATTTGGAGAGGAAAATGCCTATTAAAATGTGGGAGAATGTGGTGCTGGCTATGATGAGTTTCTTTTTATTACTGCTGTAATAACTGCAAACTTCAATGGGTACCAACAATTATATTACTGTTAATGCCTATTTTATTCATTAGAAGTTGAGAAATGTCTAAGCAGCTAGCCTTGAATATTTTTTTTACCCTTGGTAATGATAAGCTTTCTTATTTGCATTCTTCCCATCTGGTTTCCTTCAACAGAATAAAAGAGAAAAGAGTATAACAAATTTAATTACGTGAGCCATGTTTCTAAGACGGATACATACTGTACTAATGAGGACACATTCAGGCTCACACTCCCAAACTTGCTTAAGACCTGGCTACAGAATAAGCCTTCTTCTTTATTCTAGGTTCCAATGATTCTGAGCAAAAACATTTCTTACAAAGATTGAAATATGTCAAAGAGCCCTAACGACAACCATAATAGGAGCTCACATTTACTGATACTCACCACGTGCCAGGCACTATACATTACTTCGTCTGATCTCCACAACATTCCTGACGATGTATATAATGTTGTTATTCCCACTAGACACATGCACAAGCCCCAGAATTTTTCTCTAGGTGATGGGAGCCGTGTTTTGAGCATTACAGATGGACTTAGGTAAATACCTGATCAAAGCAGGACTGGTCAGATTATCCCTACTGGGAGAGATGCATTAATCAGAGCCTGTAGTTGGCTGGAACTTCCTGTAACCTGCAAACAGAAGAAGAGAGAGGCTCTCTGCTATGAGAACAGAATGAAGCAGAAGTGGGAGAAAGCACAGAGACAGGAGAGAGTTGCTGCTTTAGTTAATGATGCCTTTCCAGTACCTGTTTCCAGTCTCTTCTGAGGCCTGACCACCACCTCTGAGCTCAGGATCTGTGTATTCTATAATAGATTCCCTTAAATGGCTTAAGCTATCTAGAGAGAATTTCTATTGCTTCCAGATAAGCATATTCATTGGTGTTGACTTGAATTCATTAGAGAATTTAACGGGAATTCCTTAATCAGGACCTTTTTTACGTCCCACCAATCGCCAATGTTGACAACAGAGAAACAAGGTCCAGACCCATCAGATGCAACAACTAAAAAAGAGCATATTACCAGGAGTATGTCTTTGCAATATCAGTCAGTCCCAAATCATTATTCAGCATTTATTCTGCACTTTTTAAAAATGGCATCGGCACAGCACTGTGAAGTAGTAATAAACCCTTGAAATCTGACACTCAAGATGCTGTGCTATTTAAACATCTTTTCCGAATCTAACTCCAAAAAGAGTTTTTATTAACTTTCATAAATTTATACTACTAAGCCCTGGCTGGTGTAGCTCAGTGGATTGAGAACAGGCCTGTGAAGCAAAGGATCGCCAGTTCGATTCCCAATCAGGACACATGCCTGGGTTGCAGGCCAGGTCCCCAATAAAGGGGGCATGAGAGGCAATCACATATTGATGTTTCTCTCCCTCTCTTTCTCCTTCCCTTCCACTCTAAAATAAATAAAAATTTAAAAAAAAATAAAAAATTTTATGCTAAGAATATTTTTATTTCATAAATTTATACTATTTATACTATTTTTTAGTATTTGCCATGTACAACCACTCTCTATTAGTTTTACTCTTCATGCACGCTGCAGTTTTCCTCTGTAGCACCTATCACAGCTATAATAAAATAATTGTATACAGTTCATTTATTTCTCATTTCTCTCTCCAGTTACACTGTTAATTCCATGTGGGCAGACTAAGTATGGCTAAAGGAACAACTGGCATAGAGTAAACTCTCAGGAAAAATTTAACCAATTACTTAATCCTCTTTTCCTCCTTATCCCCACTTACAGAAACTCAGAGATGTTAAGACATTTGCCATTGCTTACATACCTAGAGTACATGGAAAAATGATGTTGAAATGCATCTCTTTCTAACTCTAAAATGAGCACTCCATCCACTAAGCTGTCACTATTCCTCCAGAAAGTTCCATGTATCTTCTTTAATTATATGAAATCCCACTTTGAAATAGCTGTAATATGTCAGTAGCCTTTTAAGAATATTAGCAATAAAAATAGCTTAACATATTCACATTTTTCCCACCTCCAAAGTAATATTCCATTATGTTATTGCCTGAAGACATAGAGTGAGAAGTAGATATGGTACAAACCACCTTTATTGCACAAGTGATCTTGAAACACCTTTTTCAATCTTCTTTTAATGGAGAGATAATCAAGAGACATCAAAACTAGCTTCTATTTATTGATTTTTAAGAGACAGAAACATCGATTTGTTTTTCCACTTATTGATGCATTCATTGGTTACTTCCCATATGCACTCTGACTGCAGATTAAACCTGCAACATTGGCATTTCAGGATGATGCTCTAACCAACTGAGCTACCTGGCCAGACTTTAAAACTAATTTCTAAATATGCCTCAAAGAAAGGCTAACAGGTAGAAAAGAACAGGGGTATTTTCCTTCAAATTCCTCTCTGCTAGACTCTCTGCCTTCCCTCTCAACTTCTGTTATTTTGGGTTGGGTTGCGGGCCTGATGTGGTAGATAAAGGAAATTAGGAAAATCAAAAGGACTGGGATAAAGTTAATGGTAGAATAAAAGAAATGGAGAGCAAAATTTGAACATAAGGAAAGTATCCTAAAAGATCTGACCTGATATGCCAGTGTTCAAAAACTGGCAAGCTATAGAATAGACAGAAATATGATTTGGGCTAGTAAATCTGCTTTAAAAATCAAATATATACCTAATACTACATATACATTATTTGATATAAAATTTTGGATTTCTTACTTCATTTGAAAAATTCTGAGTCATCTTCCAATGGGACTCATGCTGTCCAGTTTGCCCTATTCCCTACCACCCACACCATATTTTTTCCAGACTTCACTCATTTATAAAATTAGTTGGACTATGTATACCTTAATTTTGGCACCCTCCAATCCAAATTAACACTTATCTTCCCATATTCTCAAATTTCCAGCTATACTGGCTTCCTTTCAGTTCAGTGAACTTATTGAGCTTCTTCAATCTGTATCAGTCAATGTTTTGTTAAAAAAAAAAAAAGGCTAGTCTAAATATTTTGAGTAGAAAAGCATTTAACACAAGAAATTAGAAACAAACTTTTATAGGGCTAGGAAGCAAAGATCAAGGAAACTGCTGGCAATATTTAACAAATCAGAAAGTGGAAAAATCACAAGAAACCACCACCCCAATACCAGCTACCCTCTATACAAATGGGTGATTCTCAGAAAAATACTTGGAATATGCTGGCACATCTCTCATCTGTAGTCCATCCACACGTATGCCCTGTGCACAGTAACTGCCAGGGAACAATGGTTTCCCCTTCTCTAAATAGGAATCCTGCGGGCGCACAAGTTTAAATAGTTTCCAGGCTTCCAGTCATTGCTCTTCAAGAGAACATGAAGACAAGGAAGAAAGCTGAGTATGGGGGAGTGGGGGACAATTTTGAGCACACTCTCACCAGGCAAACACTCTTACCTAGAATGCACTCACCATCCACACCCAAATCAGGTTAACTTTGGAAAAGAGAACTTCAGTAATGGTTGAAGGAGAACCTCCAAAACTCCCCTCTTCAATAAAAGCAATAGAAACACTGAAGAAAATTACCAAAATCAATGTTTTCAGGACTCTAAAAATTAAACAAGGGCTTATAGCAATCTCAGGTAAATTTATCACCCCCCCCAAAAAAGAAGCCAAATCTCAGTTTTAATAAATGTGAGGTTTGAGCTGTCTTAATTTGTCCCATCCTCATACCCTTCTCTACAGCTCCACTGTAGCACTGAAAACCAACAGCCTTACAATCACCAGAGTCATGAAAACCAGCAGCCTAGCAGCCACTAGAAAAGACAAGACAGGTTTGAAGCTTCCTTAAAAGCCCCATTTCCAGAGAACTTTCATTATTTGAACTATCTGGCACCTCTTTGTAAATACTCACTCACAGGGATTGTGTTTATTTGATTTAACTCAGAGCTTGCTCAGTGCAAACAGCTTTTTCTCCAGGGCATTTGACAAAAACAATCAGTAGCAAATGTTTAACACTGCATCTGCCTGATGTGGTAATAATAGCTGGGAAAAACAAGAAACACCAAAGAATTTCAAAGAAAAAGCTGGGAAATGTGGTGTTCATCAGATACTTTGAAAAACTTTGCTATATCCCTGGGTATCTAAAAGGCTGCATGCATGTGCAAGACTGTGCACATATCCAGGAAAATCTTAAGAAAGCCTAATCGTTCTCCCTCTCTTCTCTGTCAGATTGTTAGCTGATCATGTATGACAAGGAATAGAAACCTCACATAATTATTTTAGGAAAGTCACTAAACAAAAAATAGCAATAAAAGAAAATCTAGAGAGAGAAGAAATCTGATTTCCAGAGTTGGCACAATATTTTAAAATGTCCAGTTTTCAATAAAATTTACAAGACATTCAAAGGAAAGGAAACAGGAAAGTATAGCCTACACACATGAGGGAAGGCAGCCCATAGAAAATGCCTCTGATGTAGACCACATTTGGACTTACTAGATTAAGACTTTAAATTAAATTAGCCATTTTAAATATTTTCAAAGACCTAGAGAACTGAAAAAAAAAAGGTATAACCATTGTGTCTCACCAAATGGAGATGACAATAAAGAGAAAATGTTTTAAAGAACCAAATAAAAATCCAAGAATTAAAAAGAGCAATAAGATGGGTTCAAAAGAAGAGTTAATATGGCAGAATAAAGAGTAAATAAAATATAAGATAGAACAACTGAGATTATCTAGTCTAAGATACAGAAAGAAAAACAGAATTAATAAACATTTACAGAGCCTCAGAGATCAGTGGGACCCCATCAAGCATAACAACATATGTATAATGGTAGTGCCAGAAAGAGAAGAGAGGGAGAAAGGGGTGGAAAGACTATTTAAAGAAATAATAGCTAAAATTCTCCCAACTTGGCAGGAAAAAATTTGCATTTCCCAGAAGTTTAAAAAAAAAAATCCAACTATAAAAAATATAAAGAGTGTCACACAGTATGATAAACATAAAGAGACTCATATCAGGAAGAATTATAATCAAACTGAATAAAGACAAAGAAAGAATCAGAAAAGAGAAAAGCCTTTTATCACATACAAAAGATCTTCACTATTATTAGCGAATTTTTTTTAAAAGACACCATAAAAAACAGAGGATAATAGAATGACATTCAAAATGTTGAAAGACTGTTAACCAAGACTTCTCTATTTAGCAAAACAATCTTTCAAAACTGAAAAAGGGTAAGAGTAACATCAGCAAGCTGACCAAATAAGATGTCCCTCACTTGTATCCTTCCACCATCAGCTATATGTGGCATCCAACCACGGACAGAAGTATCGTGTGGAAACTGTGGGAACCACCACAACCATGGCCATATGCCAAGGGACCCAGATGGAATCTCATCCTTCCATGCATTAAGTAACAAACATAGAGACTTTGGTCCTGGCTGTGGACCCTGCAGTGACTCGTTAATTTGTTCCAGCCCCTCTTGGCTGCAGTCCAGAAGACTCTGGAGAACACTGACTGAGACAACAACCCACAGATAACACAGTTTTTGTGGAAATGCAGTCCATTGGAGAAGTTTCCAATACATTGTTGGAGCAAAATTTTAAAAATCCAAGAGTGGATGCACTGGAGAAGATAAGGGGAAGAATTTGACTTTACTCACATCAACTCTCCCCTGCGGCAGCACTGCTCAGTACCAAGAAAGCCTTCTCAGCCCGTGATTTGTCCCATGAGGATCAGTTGAGAGCATGTGAGTGAGTGTGCAGCTTACCCACATGTGCAGGGCATTGCCAAAGAGGCCCCTTTCTCTCTCACCCCATCCAGAGTACGGAGTTGCGAGCTGCATGACTGGGGGTAGTAAGCTAGAAGAAAAGAAACTAGGGCTCAGAATGTATAAAAGAAATGTGGATCCTACTATGTCACAAATTCCACTGTGAAACTTTTCCAAAAACTGCTGGACACCTCAGCCGTAGATTTTTCCAAATTGACCCATGGGTATTTCAATTGCTCTACATGCCTCATTTACATAAACCCACACCCTGTGACTAGTTCCCTGTGCATGCTCCCAACAGCAGCGAGAACAAGCACTGGAAGATGTCTAGTGAGCACATTCAGAAAGCCAGCCCAAATCTCCAGTCTAGGAAGAAACCACAAATTTGAGCATTTAGCATCACCCATGATAAAACAACAGGAAAGCCATCATCACTCAAATTGGTACATTGCAGGAATCAGAAAAGGCATAGAAGCTTAAGATTTCTACTAAAACAGGGATGTTTTAGCATGTAGCCAATGTATCCACAAGAGGTCTAAGAAAGTCTTATAATCCATAGCAGGGCTGATGGAGGTATTTCTCTCACAAAGTTAGTAGAGACAGAAGGAAACTGCTCCTTGAAATGTGGTTACAACAATGCAAGAAGCATGAAAAATCAAGGAAAGGTGATACCACCAAATGATCTCAATAATCTTTCAGTAACTAACTCCAAAGACATGGAGATCTTAATAAAGAATTCAAAATAGCTGTTTTAAGGAAGTTCAACTAATTACAAGAAAACATAGAAAGACGATTCAAGAAAATTAGGAAAGCAATGTGTGGAAAAGATAAGAAGTTTCAAAAAGAAATAAAAATCATTTAAAAAAACAAATTCTGGTGATGAAGAATACAACAGTGAAATACAGAATATCAACATCAAAAAAGATCAATCAGAAGAAAGAATCTGGAAAGAAACAACATTTGAAATTCTCCAATCATAAACAAAAAAATACAGGAATGAAAAAGAGCAAAGAAAGCTTATGTGAATTATGGAATACAATCAAGAAAAGCAAAGTGCAAAATACTGGAGTACCAGAAGATGAAGGAAAAGGGGCAGAAAGCTTAGTTAAAGAAATAATTTCCCAAATCCAAGAAGAGATTACTCAAGTTTATAAAGCTCATACATTCCCAAACAAATTGAATTCAAATGATATTCTCCAAAACACATTAAAATAAAACTGTCAAAAATCAAAGAAAAAAAGAGAATCTTAAAAGCAATAAGAAAAAAGGTTTTCTACTTATAAGGAAAGTTAAGGCTATAAGCAGATTCCCAGCAGAAATAATACAGGCTGAGAGTGGGTTGATATATTTAGAGTACTGAAAGAAAAATGCTGGCAACCAAGAATACGTCACCAGGTATAGTCATCCTTCAGAAATAAAGGAGAAATAAATACACGCCCAGGAAAAAAAAAAAGCTGAGAAAGTTCACTATACCTGCCTTCCAAGAAATGCTGAAAGGAGTTCTTTAAGCAGAAATGGAAGTACAATAATTAGTAACATGAAAACATACAACACATTGATAAAGGTAAGTATATACTCAAATTCAGAATACTTTAATATGGTAACATGGTATTGTGTTAAAAACTCACCTCTGGTAAAATAATAAAACTCAAAAGTATGAAAAATAACTATAGCTACATTAATTTGTTAGTGAATACTCAATATAAAAAGATGTAAATTGTGTCATGGCCAAGCGACTCAGTTGGTTTGTGAGTTCAGTCCCCAATCAGGGCAGTCACCTAGGTTGTGGGTTCGATCCCTGGGCAGGAAAAATACAGGAGTCAATCTATGTTTCTCTCTTTCTCTCCCTCTCTCTCTCTACCCACCCTAAAAAAATCAATAAATATATCCTCAGGTGATGATTAATTAATAAAAAGATGTAAATTGTGGTATCAAAATATAAAATGGGTTAGAGATTTTGTATGCCAAGATTTTATCAACACAAAATACAGTTATAGCAATATGATATTTTATGTATGTCTTATGATAACCACAAAGAAAAATCCTACAGTATATACACAAAAGATAAAGATAAGGGAATCAAAGCATACTACAGTGGGATATATCAATAAATAATGTAAACAACAAAAAGAAGAAAGAAACAAGGAAACTACAAAGCAGACAGAAAACAATAAGATGGCATTAGTAAGTTCTTACCTATCAATAATTACTCTAAATGTAAATGGATTAAATTCTATAACCAAAAGGCTCTGAGAACATGAATGGATTAAAAAAATAAAGACCCAACTATATGTTGCCTACAAGAAACTCATGTCAGCTTTAAGAATACACATGGGATCAAAGTGAAGGAATGGGAAAAAATACGGCATGCAAGTATAAACCAAAGAGACCATGAGTAGGTATAAATCAAACAAAGCAGATTTAACTCAAAAGCTATAACAAGAGATGAAGATCATTACATAATGATAAAGGGGTCAATTCATCAAATTATATAACAATTATAAATATATATGCAACTTACATAGAAGAACTTAAATATACTAAGCAAATACTATGGATCTTAAGCAATAAACAAACAATACAAAAATTGAAGAGGTGGGTCTTCAATAGATCATCCAGACAGATAACCAATATGAATACATTGGACTTGAATTATATTTGAGAACTAACAGACATATATAAACAATCCCATACAATAGCAGCAGGATATAGATTCTTAAGTGCACATAGAACATTCTCTAGGATAGATTATATGTTAGGTCATAAAACAAGTCTTAGCAAATCTAAGAAATTTGAAACCAGATTTTCAAGATGGCAGCAGAGTAGATGGAAGCTGCATCCACTTGCTCCTGCCCCCAATCCAGATTTACAGAGGAACTGCCCAGCAGTCAACCTGATCAATCAACTGAAACCTAGCTGATACAAAATTTTATAACCAAGGAGTACAGAAGGTGCTACATAAAGACTGGTAAGAGGGGTAGAAACATGGACAGGGAAAACTCCCATGCACAGCCACTGGGGCAGCTGAGAGACCAGATAGAAATCGTGGCTGCAGAGCTCCCTCCACCTAGGAGCAAAGAACCTTAACCCCAAGCAGGGATCCTAAACCCACAGCAATAGAGACAGGAAGAGGGGACTGTGTGGCATCTGGCGGTGGGAATCAGTGGGGACCCGCCATACCTGTGAGACTCAGAGTGCATACT
>PVJI01018984.1:0-32059 GCA_004026765.1 Micronycteris hirsuta
ACAATTTGGCTGGCTTCTGTTGCATGTTTTTGTAAGACACTTTCCTAAGTCTTATACAAGAGAATTAACTAAGACTTCTCCTAAAGTTATGGAGCCACAGCCCTAATTATAGCCCAATCAACTACTCCTTCAGGTACTTCATTCTCCTTTAAGACAGCTGAATACTCATTTGAAAACTGTTCTTTTTATGGTATGGGAACGTAAGAGTCAAGAATCTTTTAACAACTTAAGGACCACTCACGAGTTTTCCCATTTTTCACGTGCCATCTGTTACGGACCTTAGATGTGCACTTAATGTGCAGTTTGCCCAAAAACGTGCGGTCCCTGGCGTATGTCTTAAGAGATTTCTATGCGGTATGCAGTGTGTTAAAATAAAAATCTGGAAAGCTTCCTCCTTACTGTTGCCAGGCAAGCAAAAATGCCGCTAGAAAACGGCTCAGAAGTGGAATTGAGTAGGCCTGGATGGCGAATGCACATTTCCTAAGAGCTCACCTGCAATACTGTCCAACTCCTGGGATCTGTAAAACTGAACACCAAGGAGCCTTAAAAATAGTTCAAGCTACTCCCACACTTCACACAACTTGGGCTGCGCGGCCCAGAGAAGAGCTCTGATCTGTTCAAGGTCATGAAGCAAGGTACTGACAGAGCTTAGCTTAGAATTTACACTCTTCTCATCTTTCAGCCACCATTCTTTTCCACCTCATGGTTCTTTGTAAAGTAAAACGAAAACAATTGGATTATAGACCACGGAGAACACAAATCTGTTACTACTGCAGAAACTGTCAAGAGTCTTCAAATTTTCCAAGAAGTCTGAAATCATGGACAGAGGAAAAGCAAAATACTCCCAGCAAAGAAAGATGGTGACTCGGGGGCAGCCATTAGCTTTTCAAATTTATCCTGACAATTCTATACCATGGGGAGATGCCAAGAACCCTAAGGACTGAGTCACGCGAGAGCCTGCTGCAACACGTGACTCTTTTAAAGTGTTTAGAAATCACTAAGTCAGTACAATATTCTAATATATTTGAAACTGTTTAAAAAGAACGACTCCATACTATAAATGTAAGCAGGATGGAGTGTTTGGAGACCAGAGTCAAGAAAAAGAGCTGGGAGTCACTGGAGTAACCCACAGGTGGAGGGAAGAGGAACTGAACTGGGAAGACAGACTGGGAGCACAGGAAAATACAGGCACTGAAGACACCACAAAGGAAAGCTGAACAGGACTTGGAAATCAGTCAAGAGATTCAAGGACAAAAGCCAAGAAGAAAACAGAGGTGGCTGAGCTTTCTAGATGACTGGAATTCAGGGGTCCTTCGGGGAACATGAGTGGTTAGTCCAATTCTGATATCCTTCTCTTTTTTTTTTCCTAATGACTAAAATCAAATTACACTAAAAAAATTAAACTAAAAATTTAAATACAACCTATTGGGGGGCTTTTTAAAAATCCTTATTGAAGGTCTTGGTGACAAAGGGACTGCAACAGCCGACAGGTCTGTTGAACGCCATTTACTGACAGAAAAGGCAGATGAGCCTCTCATCAGTCTTCTCACCGTGGCTCCCTCCGCCTGCCTGCACGGGGCCGTTACGGGAATGAAGCAGCACACGTGAAAGCACCTAATCCGGGCCCCGGCTCATGACTCAAAGGTTGCATCTTGAATGTATGCATGGTCAGCTCTCCAAAATGTAGGTATGCCTAAATGTGACTTCTGTCTCTGCCTCTCCCCCCTATACCGCTGTTTGGCAGCAGGCTCAAATTTCCAAGTTGTCCAGAAAGCATACTCTTTTTCTATAACAGACAGCTCTGTTGGGGATTACAAAACCAAACTGGCTGTGAACCATGAGATAGAAAAGTTACCGAGTGGGCCCCGGGCTCCCTCACGTGACCCATTTTCCAGTCCTGTCAGGCCTTCGTCAGCACCTTTGACTGAGAGCTGACAGCACCTCAGCTCCATCCACTCACTCACCCCAGCACTGAAACAAATCCGAAAGCCTGTTTCTCTCAGACTCAGTTCAACATCCTGGCTCTATTTTCAATTTAGCCCTCTACCGCTCCCTACTCACTTCTAATTATCTCATAGGGTCTCTTTCATCATGGGTCTTTTTTCACCCCCTCCCCTTCTCCCTTGCCTCCACTACTTTAGCCAAAGAGCTGAGTTTCAAGTCTTTTTAAAATCATTGATTGGCTTGACCTTCCCCCCCTCCTCCTAGCCCAATCAACACTGGCCTTACTTCTCTTCTGCTCATCCACAAACCAAACAAGGGTATTTAAGTAAAATGCAAAGATGAGGGTTTATCTTCAGTAAAACAATATCCAAAACTAGATACACTAAGGTGCAAGCACCTCTTTCCACTGTCTGAGTGACTGGCAGAAATGCTTCATCTTCCCCTAGTCATGCCAATTTGTCCATGTATTCAACATCATATTGTAGTATGAAAATACGCCACATACGTTAGGCCTTTCTTTTCTGATTTCCCAGTGTAGGGGATAAGCCACTTGGTCTTGGCTATAGTAATTTACAGTAAATTGTATTATCAACAGTCAAAAAATGTTAGCAGAATCTATAAACGTGTCTGACTTTGACAAGACTGAATTTCTTGAGGGCAGAAATCAAGTCACAGTAATCTTTATATTCTTAGGAGTCTGCTTTCTACCTAAGAAGCACTCCGTGAACTTAACTGAAATGTAAAACTAGGTAAAGAAGAAAGAACACTGAACTGGGACTCCATAAATGTGGACCACGGATTTGTTCACAATATGAGTGACTCTGGGACAGTCACGTTCTCTGGACCTCAGAAACCCGAAGAGAGGCAGGCATCGGGCAGTACAGAGTAAATGAACTCTAGGATCACTTCTGCCTGACAACCCAGCAAGCCCCTGGAGTTGAAAGCCGGTGGTCGCACATCTCTCCCGCTACAACTGAAATATCCCAGGCCCCTTGGAGGCCAAGGCTTCCTTCCGTCTGACCACTTAGCAGTTGCACACACAGGCGACATCGCAAAATTATGGATGAGGTGCTCCCCAATAATTGGTGAGTAATGAGTATACGGGATGCAACAAAAGTAGTTTACAGGTGTGAGTACATGAAACACCGAGTTTATTCTTGTACTGTTATGAATTATTTTCCATGTGAACTGTAAACCTACTTTTGTCCCACCCTGTACATCCGTGTGTCTGTCACCTCCATGAGATCATGTTCACATATCATGATATGCACCCTGAAGTCAGAGTCTGCATCTTACTCCTTTTAAATCCTTCACAAAGCGCAGTCCCTAACATAATCAACTTTTACCTTGACCTGAGAGGTGGTATTGACAGAGCAAGAGAAGACAGGAGTTTTGGAATCAATCACCGCTCTACCAATAACTTGGAGCAAGTCAAAACTCTGCTGGACAGATAAGAATAACGCAACTTGACGTCAAGGTGCATTGAACACTGACACAAGTGAATACAATTATTTTTAAATGGTCCTGTTCAACTGGCCTACAACGTGATCTGAGTTAGGAAATGTGTCCCTAGATGATCTTTGAAATCCCTTCCAATTCTAAAGCTCCCCGATTTTCTAAGAGTAAGACCAGGGTGATGCAAGAATCAGGAATCTACCCGTCCTTCACCGGGTCTGCTTAAATGGTACAGCAGTCCTTGTACAACACAAGTAGTTCCCAAGAAGTAGTGTGGCCTGGGAGAATCCCAGGTGGCTCAGCACCCAGTGCCTCGCACAAAATATTCTGCAATCATCTGAACTGAGAGGCAGCCGTGGACTATTAAGAAAGCTTTGTTTTAGGATTTGAGAAACTTGAGTCAATCAGTCCCCTACTTGTCCCTAAGTAGCACTAGCCAGGTTAGAAGTCATCTCTATCATGACAGGTTAAACTAGGATCTCTAAGGTCCCTTCCAGCTCTGATATCCAGAAAAGTCCCATGTGAGCAGAACTGAAGATGGCCAGAGCACCCCTCACTCCCACGACCAGGAGTAAATTCAAGTCCACGTGCCAATGCTCTTAAGCCCCTACTTGCAAAGCGGAAACGTGATTCCCAACAGGTGGCACGTCCCCCTTAAAGGGTCTATTAGGATGGGGGCGGGGAGGCGCAGGGAGACTGTTTCAAACCACACCCGCCCTCTCCTTGGAGGTAAGTGTACCAAGTTCCTCAAATGCATGGGAAGGAAAGCGGAGACTGACACAGCCGCACGGGTGTGGACCTTTTGTCGTCCTTGCACACTGAGGAGGAGTTGCAGAATCACACCCCAGTGCACTGGGGCTGCAAAGAAGGGTGCTGTGTGCCCGCCGGGACTCCGGAGGGACCGGGCCGAGGCTCACTCACCCACAGGCTGCTGAAGTAGTCCAGCCCGCGGCAAATGAGCACGCCGACGTGGGCCAGCAGCACCTGTACCCCCAGGTAGCTGCCCAGGCTGTAGAGGCCATAGAGGAGCGGGCCGCCGGCGCCGAGCAGCAGCAGCAGCCGGCGGCGGCGCAGCGCCTGCTCGCCCAGGGCCTCGACGCCGTAGTCGGCAAAGCAGAGGGGCAGCAGCAGCGCGGCCAGCACGATGGGCGTGTGCGCGCGGTGCAGGCGCTGCAGCCAGTGGCGGCCCAGGCGCGTCAGCGAGCTCTTGAAGGGGTGCAGGAAGGTGCCGCACAGCACGGCCCACAGCAGCGGCCGCAGGAAGGCCTCCAGAATGAAGTAGACGAGCACAGCGGCGCCGCAGCACAGGCACACGAACAGCACGGCCCCGGTGTTGTAGAAGGCCTGCTTGATGGGCTTGTCGAAGCGTAGCGCCAACGCCGGCGTCCGCTGGGTCTCCCCGCAGCTGCTGCCGCTATCGGGCCCGACCGCGCGCGGCACCCGCGGCGCCCGGCCCGGGGACCCCCGCGGACTGGTTGTTTCGACTGGACCGCCGCCACCGTCAGCCATGGTGGCCCTCCTGCCGCCTCCGAGAGGCCGCACTGGGAAGCCGGGCGAGTGCCACCAGCGAGAGGCAGGACGGACGGCGCGCGGCGTTGTGGGAGTTGTAGTTTCTAACTGGCCACCGAGCATTACAGGACCCTTAGCAAACTACAACTACCAGAGAGTATAGGGCAAATCCCTTCGCTCCCTTCTCCCATTGGTCCCTGCAGGAGCCAAGTAACAGGTTTCTGAGTTCAAAATCTTACAAGAAGAATAGAAAAAAAAGTTCCCTTCAACCATTGGTTAGTGTCAATTTTCCGGGAAGCGGAATCCCTAAAGAGGCACTACAGTCACAGATTGAAAACCCAGGCTGCTCGTTCGAATCCCGGGGCGGGGGAGGTACTGATTGAAAAACCGATCCCCAGATTCTATTTTATCGATTTAATGAATAAACACCAAGTTTGTGCTCTAGTATATTTGGCAGGATTTTAAATAGCGATTACCATACAGCAGGCCCTGTTCTAAATGCCTCATTCTTATTCACTCACTTAATCCTTAGAACGGCTCCACAAAGAGGAACACTGAAGCGCAGAGAATTTCAGTACTTTGCCAATGGTGCGCAGCAGCCAGGAGGTGGCGAAGAAAGGATTCGAACTCTGAGTCCGGCTCCTACATCTATTCTCTTAACTACTTTGCTAATTGGTCTAGCAGGGATCCTTTGGCGTATTTTTTAAAGCTCCTCAGAGGACTGTAATGTGCAACTACTGTTGACAACCATTGGCATAGGAGTCAGTGTGGGGGCAATCTAAATTCCTGAAAGAGCGCTAGATCAGAGTCTCAGATTGCCACTGTTTCTTTTTGAGACCTGATGTCGGGTCAATTAAGCCCCCAATCCCAATTTCCCCTCTGTCACGTGGAAATGATAGTAACAGACGCTGTCGTCTTGGAAGAGAAAAAAGCAGCTCTGGGGCAGTGCAAGGTGCTTCTGTTCTGTTGGGGTAGGGGCTAGAATCCAAGCCTACTAGCTGTATCGCAGGTATTGGCCTGTAGTAAAAGCCCCCCTAGGGGTTTTAACAGGAAGTCATGGGTGCGAATCACCAGGTTACTTAACAAAACATTTAGTCTCTCTTGCTACAGTCCAAATACAATTCTTAATTCTAAAAAAAACAAAACAACAACAACAAAAAAAAACCCTGGCATTTTTATTTAAGAAGCGGAAGGAGGGAGGGAGGGAAGAAGGGAGGAAGGAAGGAAAAGCAAAGAAGGAAGCATTTACTGAGTACCCAATATGTGAGTGCTTTGAAATCCTGCAAGTTTTCCCTTTTCTGTTTTCAGTAATTTTTAAAGTAAAAGGAAAAGTAATTCCTTCCCATCTCATTTTTGGTTTTCAGGTCACAGTCCTTGTTTTTCTAGTGGTCTATGGACTCTGACTCTGTAAATATTTTGCTTTAGTTGTCCTACATTTTGCTTTGCTTCGTAACTGCTTTTTCTAGGGCTGCTGAGATTATGATGACATTATGGTCATATTTGTTTTCAGTATCCATTTTACACTGACTCGAATTCTCATTTATATCACAACAGTGCCTCAGTCTCCCTCCCAAAAATCCTCAGTAATTTCTAGGAAGTCCCCAAAGGGTACCTCCCATACACCCAGAAGCACGAGTCAACCACCAACCACCCTATGCCCACCCTGCGGCGCACACGGCTCACTGAGTTCAGTGCCTCTCATAAATCTGCCAGAGCCCATGTTATTCTTCTCAGACCCTGGATACTTCCAAACTCCTAATCCTTGGGGCACCAAAGCAGAGCTGGGCTCCACTCAGAGGTGGGGAGAATGTCCTCCCTTTTGTCACCCACGATCAAACCAGATCACGTGAGCCCAGTGCATTGTACCTCCTCTCGTGAAGAGTCCCTTCCACGTCTGACCTTGAATCCTCTAACCACAGCATCTCAAAAGCCATCCAAAGGGTCAGCGAAGGAACACAAACAAAACCATCTCTTCTGCTCTCCTCCAACCAGAGTCTCTGCTCTCACCCTCTAATTACATATGCAGCAAGACTTCTTGTTGCATAAATGCATTTATCAATGGATGTGAACAGAAACTGACGTGCACTTGTTTGTACACTCTTGGCATCACGCCGATGTCTCTGCCCTTTTGCACACTCCCAATTCTCTACAGTGTGGCCAGTGTGATCTTTCTAATGTAATCGGATCCCTTCAAAGCCTCCTTACCCTGTAGGAAGGTGTCCAAACTCTTTACTACAACATCCAAGGTCCAAGATGAGGGACCCGCCTCACTTCTCTCCATTCCCTGCCTCGTCCTTTATCCCCCAGAATGTGGTGGCCCCCAAAGATATCTGGGGCATAATCCCTAGAACCTGGGAATGTGTCACCTTATGTGGTAAGGCACTTTGCAGATAAGATTAAGATTTTGAGATGGGGAGATTGGCCTCGATTATACAAGTGGGGCCTAAATGCAATCACAAGTATCTTTATCAGAAGGCTAGAGGGAGGTGAGACTACAGAAGAGGAGAAATGATTTGACTACAGAGACAGACACTGGCATGATGAAGCCATGAGCCAAGGAATAACCGCAGCTACGCCAGCTGGAAGGGGCAAAGAAGGATCCGCTCTCCTGCAGTTCCCAGAGGAAAGCAGCCCGCCAACACCCTGATTTTCGCTCCTTAAGATTCAGTTCAGACTTCTGATCTCCAGAACTGCAAAAGAATACATTCCTGTTGTTCTATGCCACTAAGATGATGGTAATTTATTTACAGCTGCAGTAGGAAACTGAGCCAAACCTTGCCCAATGACAGTGGTTCCCAGACACATCTTTCTGGTTATTCTTCTGGGGTTGCTCCTCCCTTTCTTGGAGATGCTTCTCCATACCCTTCGCCTGCTTTCCTGCCCCTTCCTTCAGATGCAGCATCACTACTGCCTCCTGCTTTCCTGGCTCCCTGGGCTGGATGAGGGTGTCCCTAGTCCAGGTTCGAACCACACCTGAGCCGTTTCCTTACCGCAGCAGTCACGAACAGGTATTGCATGGTGTCTGTGTGTCTGACTCCCCAGCTAGGCTGTGAGTCTCTCCGCGGCAGAAATCAAGAGCTGCTCTTCCTGGAGCCCTCCACGGGGAACGGCACATTAGTGTTCTCAATAAATAAATACAGGAACAGTTATAAAGGACATATGGACAGTAACAAGGGGGTAGTGGAAACAGAGGAGGGAGGGGGGGTTGAGGTGGTGAGGAGAGGTTGGGGGAAAAGGCAGAAAACTGTACTCGAACAATAAAAACATGTTTAAAAAATTGAAACAAGTAAAAAGAAAGAGTTCTCAATAAATATGTACTGAGTGAATGAATAAACAAGTGATGAAAGCTTCTTGACTTCCTGGAGGCAGGTGAATTTTCCATCCTCTGCACTTCAGCTGTCTCTTAGAGCTTCCCCCTGGCCCTTGACCCTGGGACTGAGCGCTAGGAAATTTCCAAGTCAAACATCAACCAGGCTTAGAACTGACATCTGGGCTACATAATGAGAATGGTGCAAAATAAATACCACAGGGGACACCTAATACACCCAAAACAAAACAAAAGATTTGTTTTGGGGGACGAGGGTTAGAGCCTATGTGCAGAATGTGGTAATGCTGACGAGGCGGGAGTGTATTTATTTAAAAAAGAACCCTGACATTTATTTATAAAAAACTGTGTATTTATTTTTACACGTTTAAACTTCAGTCATCTTCCAAGTACTCGCCACTTGATGCAGTACACCTGTCAACACGTTTTATTTCCACTGGTCACAACAGTTCTTGAACTCATCGATTTTGATGTCTTTTAGTGCTTCTGCCACTTTTTGTTTCACCTCTTCCACATCAGCAAAAAACGTTTGAGGATTTATTAAATCCGAGGAACCAAAAAAGTTGTGCGGGATGAGATCGGGTGAATAGAGAGAGTGGGGTGCTGGGGTCATGCCTTTTTTTTTTCAGTCAAAAACTCCCGAACACTCAACGTGGTGTGGGCGGGTGCACTTGTAAATGACACATCAATGAAACGGGCAAACAAATTGACAGAGTCTTTAAAAAATATTCACTGGAGCTAAACACAGCCTCTCACAACACCACCAGCTGGCACACTGATACAGATGGGTTCCTAGAACATTCACCTAGCAGGAGAAACCTGTACTACAAGGGGTAGCCCTCCAGAAGGTAATTCTATTTTTTGGGGGGGTCCTCCCCTCATAATTCTTTATCGATGTTCCTTGGGTTTCTCAACCTACCCCTAGTAGTACCAGCAGCTCAGCTACACATCCTGCAATCTCAGTAACTCTCTGATAGTTCATAAGGCTCTATGACCAAACTCTATTCTTATGTATAAAATGATTTAGTTACCAATAAGACTAATGAATGAAATTCCTCTAGCTAGTTATGCACTATTAACCAAGTAACACACTTTAAATGGGATTATTATAGGCCTCCATTTACTATTTGATATAAGGCATTAAGCTGAAGCTACAAATACAGATTTACTTTGCAAATTGTTTCTCCCCGAGGACTTTTCCTGGCATGGACTAGGCTGTCATCTTCTCCCGGGTCTACAACTTCAGGGAGACTTTCCCGATTAAAGGGTGTAAAGTAAACAAACAGAAAACCAAAAATGCACCAGAGCAAAGCATTAAGGAATTATAAACTACTTTTAATTACATTAACAGGATGAATTTCAAACCATGTAGAGAATTTATATTTTAAAGTTTAAATCTAGTTAATATAGTCTAACTGTGATCTAATCCTCTAAGGATAAAAGTATTTGTGATGGCAAATCGACAGTACAATCATTTAGGTAGCATTTAGGAATATTGCTACAGTTACTTTACATAAATAGAAATCCTTGTCTTTATTAGTAAGGTACCACACACCTCAGCGTAAAAATTCACATGGGACAGGCTTATAAATATACATAAATCTCAAAATCAATCACGATAGAACGTTAGGTACATAATTATTATAAAACAAATATAACCCATCAATGTCTATTTAAAGGCATCATTTTTACAAAATAGTATTTTATAGACAATCTCAAAAAAAGTATATTCATACCCCTGGAGCCAGAGTGTGCAGCATATCAGCGCAGCTGTGGGAATAAGGCATGTGGAGAAGCTGTATTTACTCTTCCAGGTGACCAGGACATTCTGTGCGATGGAATGGTAACCACTCTTGTGACCTGCGCAGATGTCACAACCCCTGCAACACCCCGCGACCCGGGAGGATCGCTTACTCTCCAGAAGAATGGAACTGAACAGCTACTTGCCTAATAGCAAATATCTGGGATGGGGGTAGGGGGAGACTGAAAACATTGGTCAAATATCAGGATATTTTAAATGAAAAATTCCAGAGATAAATGATTCACTTAAATTTTTCAGCCATACTTAAAATCACATTAGCCTAGCCACTAGTTTCATGAAAAGTAACTTATACGCAAGTCATCTATTAAATATAAAAACAAACAACTTCAACCTGAAACTAAACAACTGAATAGCTAAATAAAGAATCTTATTAAATACAAACCAAATATGGGTTGCATCGACATGCTATGTACTCAGGTAACATGAGTCTTAGTTTCTTAACTAACAGGATAGAAAAGCTATACTCAATAACAATACTTCAAATGTTCTTAACCATTCACATAATGTTGAATGGAGGAGGCAAGGCTTAATAAAAGACCTAGGAATCCTTTCTGCACACTGAGTCACTAGAAACTCCAGGGTCATTTTGCCTGTATACACACAATGTTTTATCTCCTGGGTTTTAAAGTTGTCACGAGATCAGAAACAGAAACCATCTTAGCAAGGACCTTCAGATAGTCATGGTACGTATCCATGTGTAAACATACCTTTAGGCATTTATGTGTAAACACACACAGACCTCATCACGTATGTACAAATATACATATATATACACCAAGAATAAGCAAACTGTTCACTAAATGTAACCAATTCTGCTTAGAGAACAAAGACTATAATACAATTATATACAACAAAGTATCCACATCTTGGCATTTGGCCTATTCCAGTGGTTCTCACACATTTTCCCACTATGTCACACAAGGCAGATGACATTGCTGGGTGTGCAAAACATTCTAGCAGCAATAGCAGATTTTGATAAAATTTTTAAAAAATGTCTAAAGGAAAAGAAATGACTCTGAAACATGGTAACCCCCATTACGAAGAGCTACTCATCAACAAAAGTCAGTGACGACTGCTGTGGCTTCGGTAAAATAAAGCTGCAGCTCACCCAGCCCTGACTCAACGGCCGCCACTTTCGCATCAACCCTGGAAAACTTGTTAGAATAGAAGTGCCTGGGAATGCTTTTATCACGATAACAATTAGTCAACTCTACTTTATAAAACAATTACTCACTAATTTCAATGTTTTTACAATCAATCCGTAACACATTACTGGCAGTGCACTTGACAATCGATCGTGACATGTGGGTGTGTCTCTCAACTGAGAGCAAGGGAAACCTGCAATCCATAGGCCAACCCAACCTGCTGCCCATTGTTGTATGGCCTGCAAGCTGAGAATGGTTTTTACATTTAAAAAAAATTTCTTTTAAGGTAAAGAAGAATATCTGTGACGTGTAAAAGTTAGGTGAAATTCCAATTGCACTGCCAGCTACGGTTTATGGGAACATAGCCATGCCCGTGGGCTTACTGTATGGTCTACAACAGAGTCGAACAGTTTAAAACAGAGACCGGAAGGCGTAAAATTTTTACCACCTGGCCCTTTTAGAAACAGTTCGCTGACCCCTAGGCTAGAGCTAAGAATGATACACAACCTCAGTGGTAATATCTTTTAGGCACGAAATCCCATGTGTAGAGAGGAAACTTAATTATGGAAATACTAGTGAAAACCACCAGGGATTTTCCTTAATGACAAAAGCTAACTTAACATCATTAAACATGACTCCTGCATTTCGTCTGAAATCATGTTTACCGATTTCTCTTTGAGACTACTGGGGAGTAACAAAAGTGCACTGGACTCCAAGTTAGAAGACCCAGGTGTTAGGCAAGCCACTTGTAAAAATAAACCAAGACAAATACATTCTAGTCTTACACGATCTATCTATTAATTAAAAATAAACTATTAAAAGCTCTAAAATGACTGGTAAAATAATCAAAATAAAATAAGAAAAAAAAAGCTGATAGAAAGTAAAATGTACCCCTTCCCCCAAATATAACTATATAGTTCCCCTTTTCATTGTAAATTACTAAAGGGGGTGGGGAAGCGTTTGGCTAATTTGAGTGTGAATACTAGGTTTCACTTAATAAAAGTTTTAATGAATGTGCATAAAAGCATGAATGTGTTGGAAATCATATCACCTCCCTGAGCCTCAGCTGCCCCTTGGCAAAATAAATGCATTAGATTACATGGTCTCCAAAGTCCTTGCCAGCACTGGTAATTCATGCCAAATGACTACCCCCAGTTTTCTCATCTGTAACACTGGATTAATAATACGATCTATTTCCCATGGTCGTGAGGATTAAATGTGTCAATGCACAAAGAGTACTTAGAACAACACTCAATACATGTAGCTAGCATTATTATTCCACAAAAACACAGGCCGGCATCTCCCTGCACTAAGTACAGTGTTACATCACTTCTCTGCCTTTTGGCTAAGATCAAGTGTAGTATCTGTTCTTATCAGTTTAATAAGTACAGTGTTACAAAGTGGAATGCGCAGGTAAAATAGAAGTTGATTATCTCATATTAGTTAAGAATGAATGAAAGTGAAGTCCACAGAGTTTTAGCTCCAACGTGTCTGTAAACTGACAAATCTCTGAGATGACGGTGAAATGCTGTCCTGCCTCCCAGCTCTGTGAATTCTTATTTCTGAACAACGATTACTGTTAAAAATGTCAACTACATTTTGCAGGGCAAAATAGCATTGTTACTAATGATCTTTCATTTGTCTTTGAAAAGACAGAATTTGGTGTTTACTAAAGGGATGGTTTATGGTTTGACCGCAGGTGGAAGAGTATAAAAATGTTGGCCAGTGTGACAATGTCTATGAAACACACATCTTCTGACCCAAAGAAGCTTGCCACAGAAGTACCGTTTCGTATACTTACTCATTCAGCAAATGTGTGCCAAATACCTACCATGTAGTAGTGTGTGTGACAATGACAAGTAACAAGAAATGATTACTCCCTGCCTTAGGGAGTTAGCAGGGAGGAGGAGTCAGCAGTTACGGTAACTGTGATAGGGAAGCCCAGTGTGCTGCAGGAGGGTTTGGCAGGGACCTAAACCTACCTGGTCCAGGGGTTTGGAGGAAGAAGTGTTTAAGCTGTGGCCTGAAAGATGAGCAGGAGTTCAGCGAGCACAGGAAGTGGATGGAGAATGTTTGGGTGCGGGCAACACCAGAGGGAGGAAAGCAAGTCTGAAGAGCTGAGAGCAGTTCAGTCTTGCTGGGTCAGAGCATGTGAGGAGTGGTGAGAAAAGAAGATACTGGAGGTAATCAAAGTGGCTTGTGTTTCACGCTAATGGCAGTGAGAAATCCTTGTAAGTTCTGAGCGCAAATGTGCAACACTGGTGACCACAGTAGGACCAATTCGTGAAAGAAGTAGCTTGACTTGACATGAAAAATCCATTCATTTATTTCTTCCCTGCCAGCTACAGGGACTAGCTGAAGTCTCTCTTTAGCTTTAAACTATTTATAGCTGAACTATAATACACATTAGAGAATGAAATATAAAAATATTTGCTCTTTTATTTACAATGTGGGTGCCTGCATATTCAGAGTCTTCACTACTAAACCACCATCCTCAGCCATGGCCAGAGGGCTTAGTTTTGAGGCGACGGTCGTCGGGTGGAACCAAGGACTTGAACCAAATGTCTCCCCTTTAAATTCTACCCAGTTCCTTTGCTCAACTGATGTCAGCTAACCTGTCAGCTAAGCCACCTGCAATGAGGGTTATTTCTTCTACATCCTTCAGATGAGCTTGGTGAGCTGTGCAATGTCACAGAATGTCCACGTTTTTCTTCTTTTTGTTCAGTTCCAGAAGAATTCGAAAGCTCTCCCCAAAGGTGAACTTACACCTGACATGAATTCCAAGGATGGCAATAGAAATCACAGTCTCCAGTTTGTTTAATCAAAAAACCCACGAAGCTGGATCCAGCTTTAAAGCAACAGGGGCAAGCCAAGAGGACTCCAAAACTCAACAATGGAAATGCCTCAGCAGCGGAACCACGTCCAGAATAGTCTTTTCTTCTAAATGGGCTGCTAACTCAGACATTAGGAACAAAGAAAGCTTTGAAAAAATAGGAACTACATTAAGTCAAAGCATTATTATAAATTATGCTGACTGCCAATCCAATTTACAAGTCTGCACAAGTCTGAATGGATCATCTAGGTGAATTCACTTTATGGATCATTTCCCATTTTCTGATTTTAAAAAATCTCATCTTTAAAAAGTTTCTACTCCAAATTCCACAATCTGCAAAATTGGTTTATTATCAAAATGCTTAAAATTTTTATTAGGATGATTTGTCTACTATATTACTATTTACTTATACTCAGTGTATGTTGACCCTGACAACAGAATTAGCTATAACCACAGAAGCTAATACCCTCATTTATAAAACACAGTGGTAGGAGAGCCCACATTCTGCTAAAAATGCCCATATTTTCCATCATTAACATAATTTTACATCTTCGGGAACACTCAACTCTATTTCTAACCTTTCCAACAGCAATAAAAAATGTTCTCTTGTAGCTACTCACTAATTGAGAAGAAATTTCAAATAAAAATGAACCATTTTCACATCATTGTAATCTCTTCCCATTATCCCCATTAGCTGTGTAATTATCCAAAAGCACTTAAGCTTTATGGAAATTTGCAAGCTCTTCTGCCTAAAAGTTTGGCTGACGGTGGACTACGTCATCCAGTAAAGTGCTCTTTAGTTGACACTCCACGTGAGTCTCCTGAGCTACAGCTGGAAGAGCGAAGGTTGTTTAGAGACATGATTTCTATGCTCAGCTCTTTGTCTGACTTGCTGTGCGTTATCTGACCAAGTGGCCAAGGCTACATGGCATGTGGGTCACAGAAAGACACCCCTCCTGAGTCCCAAATCCCATTCAGTAGGATGGCAATAGTAATTTTCATCAAGCCAACTCAGAGATGTCGTGAAATTCAAATAAGAAAACGTTTGAAAGTGTTAGAAAAGTTTTAAGTTCTTTCCAAAAGTATGGGGTCATTATTAAACAGTCCTCTTTGATTAGAAAAGAAGCTTGTTTTTTCTTCCAAAAAGCTGAAATCATAGGAGTCTTTTTTTTTTAAATAATAGAAGCTAAAATTATACTGCATACTGTTTAAGAATATATATACTTTCTAAGCCATTTAACTTGTTGGCTCTGCAGCTGTGGTTAAGGGGTTCCCATCAGCAAGTAGAAAGTCAGGGCAACGATGAGAAGCAAACAGAACGGAGAGGAGAAGGTCTGATAGGCAGCCGACGGCATGAAAATGTCTTCGTACTTGTAAATACTGACCACGCGCTCAGAAGCTGGTGGCGAGTCGATATCGTGTCGGGTGATAGAGCCTTTAGGAAAGAAATCAGAAGGAAGGGGGCCATCAAAACAAAACAGCACAGATTTAAAATGATACATACAAACAACAGGAAAACGCAACCAAGTCTTTCCTGTTGAACATATAAGCAGTGATTATAAAGCTCTGGAATCAGGTATAAAACCATCAGAATTCTCTATAACTACACCTACAGTAAAGAACATAGAAACTGGTTAAATTTATCCAAAAAGACCGGCTGTCATGAATCCGCACACCCCCTACCAGAATAATGCCATGGTTCTCTCCATGGTACCCCAGTTGTAAGCCTGCTATTTAGTACCACATGAATGCCTACTTTTAAGGTCTCTAATGAGATTCATCTTGTTAATACCAAAGGGAAAACTATATTTTGATTTCCAAGAGCCACTAATTTTTTCCCTCAAACATATATTTTATCCATGGATTATCGACAACTCCTGAACACACTGCACTCCCTCCCAGGGGAAGCCTCTCTCACGTGGTCTGCGGGACACAAAGTGGAGCCTGCCCGGGGCCAGACCCGGGAGCGTGTGGTGTGCCGTGTGCTCGCGTACGTGTGTGTGTCTGTGTCTTTCTGGCAGAGGGGGATGGGACGATACAGGAAGTAGGAGGATTAAAATACCAAGTAAACATTTGGACAGGAAAATTGTTTTTTAAAGTGAGTAGAAATGGAAAGAAGAAAAAGCTGTGTGTAAAGGCAATTTTAATAAACTGATGTTGATTAGAAGTGGCTGACCTCCTAATCCATGCGAGCCTCCATATGGGTATAAGCCCTATGAGTAATCCATACAAAACTTGGGTTAGGGAAACTAAGGCAGAAGAGTTCGGGGCCAAGGTCTGTTTGGAAATAGGGCTGAGAGTGAGGGTTTTTAAGGTCCTACCTCTGGGGAAGTCGTGCCCAACTTGACATGTCAATTCCCCGCCCCAGTGTCGGTGCTGGCTCCTGTTAGCACAAATCAAACTCCACAGCTCGGCCCGAGAATTTCCTCTCAACAGGCCCCTCTCACCTGTCCCACCTAACTTGGCTCCTCAGTCACCGACAGGGACTCCTAGGCTTTAAGGAGGTGCCTCCTGCATCCAGTAAGGGAAATCTAATGCACACCCCACTCCAAACCTTGGCCCAAACTTTATCACCTCCGAGAGACCTTAAGAGAATGAAAAGTTTGATCCACGGAGAAGTGTCAAAGGGCATTCAAGAGCCCTGGCTGGTGTGGCTCAGTGGATTGGGCGCGGGCTGGGAACCAGAGGGTCCCGGTTCGATTCCCCGTCGGGGCACATGCCTGGGTTGCGGGCCAGGTCCCCATGAGGGCCATGTGAGAGGCAACCATGCATTGCTGTTTCTCTCCCTCTCTGTCTCCCTCCCTTCCCCTCTCTCTAAAATAAATAAATAAAAAAATCTTAAAAAAAAAAAAAAGGGCATTCAAGAAACAGGAAGAGCAGGAGTCTGACTAGGGGGTGGGAGTGTGCCTGCTTTGCTTGGAGACAGTGAAAAGGACAGCAATCCTGAGCGATCTTATCAGGCCAGGCCAGAAGGCCTGCAAGGTCAACTATTATGCCAAACATGTAAGAAGATGACCTGCTGAAGCACAGCACTTTTCAATCTGTAAAGCAATTTCAAATACTTGTTTTCATGTAATGCTTACAATAAGTCTATAAAGTCAGTATCTCTATTATCCCCATTTTAGATATAAAGACATTGGAGTTCAGGATTTAGATAAAGGCTAGATAGCTACTAAGGGGCAAAAATAATGCACAAATGCAAAGTTTTAGATGCCAAATCGCATCGTTTTAAATGAGTTCATTTCTCCAGGCTAAAATATAATTAATTTCCCAGGGTACTAAAAGTACTCGAAGACGTCACTGCAGATTCATGGTCGGCAATCTGGGAAATAAGCAAATGGGAAAGATGTCACAAATCTGAAGGCACCCAAATGTTTTCCCAAATAGAAACAAACAAACAAAAAAAAAGGTATGAAATCTCCAGACCTATCAGTAGAAACAATTTGAAGGGAAAAAAAAAGGCAGATCAGATTGGGTAATGCATAGTCAGTGAGCACACAGGAAAGAAGGTGCAGCTCCCAGGAGCCAGAAGACTTCTCACACAGGACAGCAAACAACTGACATCCACTCTTGGTCAGGCCACGAGGCTGATCACCCCGGGGAATGCTGAAGACACAGTGTAACCTGATTTCATCAGCCTCTCAGGGTCTCGTGGTATCCTCGGGTCTTTGTTGGAGAAATGCTGGAAGAACCTTGCCACCCAAAGTAAGGCCGTCCATGGACCAACATCCCTGGGAAGCTGGTTAGAAATGCAGAGTCTCAGGCCTCAGCCCAGACCTACTGACTTTCATTTCAATAACACAGCCAGGCAATTGCTATCTATGTTAAAATTTGAGGAGTAAGGGGCTGAATTAAAAGATAATTTGGTGGATTTGTGGCCCTCAGGTTAGTCACAACATGAGTACTAATGATACATTTGTCAGTCTCTAAAGAAGTCTCCAGAAGCCCTTTCCTGCTCAGTATTTTTCACATTGAGAGCATAGGAGCTAAGAGTTCTCACTGACTTTGGAGTCAGACAGACCTAGGTTTGAATATTAGTTCGCTCATGAGTTAGTGATAGAGCCTTGCACAAGTTCCTTCATCTCTCTAAGATAAGGTACCTACACCTCTCAGGGATGTGGTGAGGAATAAATGGGGACATGGTGAGAATAAAATACAGCCCCCACATCCACAAATAGCAGACAGGTGATGTGTTTCTTTAAGCACTTAGCTCATCACGTGTTATCTTGTATTGTTCTGGCCATGCCTGTGCATAGCTTGTCCATGTGTGTGTCCCTGGGTATGATAAGTCCACTATAACCTTCTGAAGGCAGGATCGTATCTCCTTTTTAAAAGTATTATTCCAAGTACTTGTCACTCTCTTGTCCAATAAATAATGAACACCAGCCCAGCGGTGTCTGGTGTTTAATCCAGATGCCTAAATGCAAACTTACCCTGAATGGCCGGGCCCCAAGCAAACAGGTAATACCAACTCAAATGCAGGTCGACAATAGTTTCATCTCTGGGAACGTTCACAGGGCGCTTAAATCTGCAGGTCACTCGATTGTTTTCAAAAACTCCTTCTTCATCTCTGGCCGGATTTCTCTGAATCTCCTTTGCCCACTGGCCTACATTATAGAAGTGCTGGATGCGAACCCGGCCATTGTCATCGTGGACGCAGGCCATGACGTCATCGCCGCCCTAACATAAAGAAAAAATTCTTTGCAAACTTTGCTGCTAAAAAGAAATTTCATGCAGAAATACACAGGGTGTGGCAGAAGTAACTCCTGTTTGAGTGTAGTTGGGAGAGTATATGAATGTCTCACACAAGATGGACAGCAATTTGAACATGTCACCTAAAATGTCACATGGTGTGCTTGAGTGTGATATTGTTATGTTACAGAATCACTTGCTTATGATTTTGTAACAAAAGATTCTGTAATAAAAAGGGGGTATTATTTATGCTGGGCCCTGTATATTCCATTACCTCTGTAATTTGAATTCCCATCCCCCAAATTATTTTAGATGTCATTAAAAAGCTTTAACCAAGTGACCGAAGTTAGTCTCACAATGGCTGACAACAACTGCCTCTTGTTGTGATGCTTGGAGAAGAATATATTACCAGCTACCTAATATTCCTGCCAAAAACACATAGAGTAAACTAATCATGAAAAATCAATCAGACAAATCCAAATGGAGGGTCATTCTACAAAAGAAAAATTATCCTACAATCATCAAAAAGGTCAATGTCATAAAAGACCACACACACACACAAAGGCTAAGAAACTATTTCAAAATAAACAAGACTAAAGACACATGACAACTAATGGTGTGCGGTTCCCAGACAGAATCCCGGGTTGTAAAACAAAAATTCCCATAAACACCCGTATCAGGACAACCGGCAACAGTTGAAAATGGACAGGGTATTCGATAATAGCCTCAGATCAATGTTGAACTTCCTGAATTTACTAAGTAAACTGATTTAATCTCCAAAGTTTCCAGAAAATAGTAAAAATAATAATAAGTAGAAGCAGTAGAGAGATGAAGTAGGGGCGGCAAAATGTTACCATTTGTAAGAAAGGTCTGGAACTAGCAATGGCAATGGCTGCACCCTATGAATGTAACTGATGTCACTGAATTGTACATTTTATTTTTTTCAAGATTTTATTTCTTTATTTTTAGAGAGAGGGGAAGGGAGGACAGAAACATCAATGTGTGGTTGCCTCTCGCACATCCGCAACTGAGGACCTGGTCCACAATCCAGGCATCTGCCCTGACCAGGAATTGAACCAGTGATGCCACACCAGTCAGGGCTGAATTTTATACTTGAAAATGGTTAAAATGGTAAATTTTATGTTATGCACATTTTACCCCAAGAAAAAGTTATTATTTGGTGACTCTAGGTGAAGTATACTATATTGTACTATCCTTGCAGCTTGCCTGTAGATTTAAAATTTTTTTCAAAACAAGTCAAAAACTGTAGAAGTTGTTCATTGATTCTAACAAATTTACTACTCTGTTGAGGATGTCGATAATGGGGGAGGCCATGTGTCTATATGGGGCAGAGGATTTACAGAAATTTTCCGTACCCACTATTCAGTGTTTTTTTAATCCTCACATGAGGACATGCTAAGAGAGAGGAAGGAGGAAAGAAACATTGATCAGTTGCATCCCATTCATGCCCCAGTCATGGATCAAACCCACAAGTAGGCACATGCCCTGATAGGGAATCAGACCCACCGTCTTTTGGTGTATGGGACAATGCTCCAACCAACTATCTAATTTTGCTGTGAACCTAAAACTTCTCTAAACAATAAAGTCTAATGTGAAAACAATGAACTATTTCAAAAAAAAGTTAAAGGCTAATTAAAAGTGGTTCCATTTTGTTTTTCCAGTGTATGAGGTTTTAGAAAAAAATTAATCTGTGCTTCTTGAAATAATAGGAGAAGGAAAGAGATCTCTGTGTTAAAGCTGTTTAGGCAGCAAATGTCAACACATCATATTGGAATGCTGCTCACTCAACCCCCCTGCTCCGAGCCCCATAACCCTAACAGCTGCACCATGACCGCAAACGCATTCCAGGACAGGAAACGGTCAACTGCAATCCAAGCCAGCGTCTGGGCTTGGCAACACCTGCTGTTTCTCCCACTGACAGCACACGACAGCAGGAGAGAGGAGATGTAGATTCACAGCTATACCATCTCACCAGCTGGACCCATTGTCTTACTGCCTGGGCTGGGAATGGCTGGAGGCTCATTCTCCTGGTGACGTCTCCAAGAACAGACCCCCAGGAGCTCTGACTGCTTGGACTGCTCTCTCAGTTTCTTCCTATCACAACTTCCTACCATCCATTAGCAAAGCCTACTGCATGACCTTCAAAACATATCCAAAATCTGCCTGGCTGGTGTGGCTCGATGGATTGAATGCCTGCCTGCAAACCGAAGTGTCGCCAGTTTGATTCCCAGTCAGGGCACAAGCCTGGGTTGTAGGCCAGGTCCCCAGTAGGGGGCACGTGAGAGGCAACCACACATTGACGTTTCTCTCCCTCTCTTTCTTCCTCCCTTCCCCTCTCTCTAAAAATAAATAAAATCTTTTAAAAAACCATATCCAAAATCTGAGCATGACTCACCACTACCACTGCCGTAACGCTGGACTGAGCTACCTTCTTCTCACTGCCTGAGTCTCAAGCAGGCCAGGTAAAGAGAAGAGGAAGGTTCGTTCCTCTAGACAGAGCAGCAGCATGTGAAAGGTACAGAGGCCTAAGAAAGTTGGCTATTTGAGAAGCACCTGGCACATCGAAGTGGCAAATGATGGGGCTACAGAGAAAAGAGGGAAGAACACAGCAGAGGCACAGAGAGAAGCAGAGGCAAGAATGGACAGCTGCCTGGATTCCTGATGCCCTAGCTCTTCCTGGTCACAGCCCTTTCTGAGGTCCAGATGTATTCTTGCCCAGGGGTACAGTGGAAGACTGAACTGTTAGACCCAATTCTTCAGTCCTTTATAGTGATATCATCTACCCACACCTTCGCAGGGCCTCTTGGTAGAGGGAGTACACATCCCTGCCCCTTCATTAAGGATTAGCTGTGTGACTGACTCTGGGCATGGATTGTTAGCAGCTGTGGCATGAGCGGAGGTTTGATATAAGTTTGGATTGCTCTTGTACTCCTGCCTCTGCCACAAAAATCACATGCCTTGGTATCTGCTGGTTCCAGAATGATTAGGAAAAAACCTGAATCCAATCCATGGACTGGAGCCCAGCTGATTCCCAGCCAATCCACACACATGTGAGCAAGAAATAAGTGCTTACTATTATAAACCATGTGCTTTGTGGGGCTTTTCGTGCAGCATTTCTGTGGAAATAGCTAATATACGCAGGTACCACAAAACATCTCGTGTTCTCATAACCAACCCTTCCTTCTCTGTTTCCGCTAGCTTGAATTTTCAACTTGCAACCAGAGAGCCATACTAATGTAATCATTATCCTGCTTTGATGAATTTCTCTGCTTTGTGATGCTTTGCAAAAGACAATCACATGCCAGAAATTCTCTTCTCCCATTTAAAAGCTGCATGGTAGCTTAGAGAAACACAACCCTACCTGTTCTCTAAACTCTAAAGTCACACAGCAAACTAGAGAGAAAAATAAGCTCTGGCAGGACGTATGTCTTACCATTTTCCTGTCTGACGAGAATCCAACTGCTACCCAGCCATCTGTGTCTGCACTCAGCTCAAATTCCACATCAGCCCCTATCATCCGGTAGCTAAGGAAGTAGTCGCAGGTCTCTGCGTTACAGCCTGGTTTGCCGTATCTAGAGGAAACATCGAAACAGACATCACTCCAAAGGGTACAGGGGGTCAAATAGATGGTGACAGAAGGAGACTACATGGAGTGGTGAGCACACAATGGAATATGCAAATGGTGTGTTAGAGAACGGTACACCTAAGACTTATACAATGTTATCAATCAATGTTACCCCAATAAGTTTAATAAATAAAACACACACTACTCCTTCATCTTCTTATTCAAAATACATTAAGAGGGCATCGATGTATCAGGCAGGATGCTAAGTAACATTATTGAATCAATTAGATCTTTGCTCCCTGGGGTCCCCAAAAACCGTTTCACTCAGTTAGGAGGGACCTCTGAGATGATCTGCTCCACTTTATCTACCCCCGTTTACCCCTGTATACACAGGGGTCCAGAGATGGGAAGGGGCCTTCCTGAGGTTGCACAGTGAGTCAGTGGCTGCAGCAGGACTTGAACCTGCACCTCCAAACTCCCAGCCAGTGTTCCAGTGTACTCTATTAGTGCCTCTCAAATACTGATTATTACGGAATTATTTCTGAATCCATTTTAGAGGGAAAGTTTCTCTGAATTAATCATTTAAATTATTTTTGTTAATTAAATGTATACCAATTCTTTTCACTTTAAAATTTGCAGTTAAACTAACACCAAGGTGCAAATTAAGTATATTTGTAAATGAAACTACAAAGCCAGGAACATTTAAACTTGCATCATTCATGTGATGGATGATGTGGTTTTGCTTAAAGTAAAATTCTGCTCACGAGCATGTGGTGTGCCTGACTATCCTGTGCAGGGTCTTCTGGCTGAGCAATAGTTCTTACTATTCAGCAGGATCCACTCTCCTCCACTTTCTCCGAACAAAACCTTCGTAGGTACAATACACCAAATGAACACCTCATCCAGTACTCACTGAGCATGGCTGCATCATCTGTTTATAAAATTTGCCTATTTGCTCTGTTTGTACTAATACAACTACAGATTCAGACACTGAAGCATGCAGCAGGATAAGGTGATTATCCATATCATCAGATTATGAATACATTCACATTCATCTTTTAAGAGGCATCAATGAAATGAAGATACAAACTTATTTATTTTTAATTTACCTGAACAATTTTTTCATTTAAAAAATTAAAACATTTTTTATGACATTTGACATTCAACATTATAGCTGTTTTAAGTGCACAGCACAGAGGTTAGACATGTATATAGCTTCCAAAGTGACCTCCCTGACAAGTCTGGTACCCACCTGACACCACACATCGTTACTACTGAACAATACCACTGGCTGCATTCCCTGTGCTGTGCTTTACATCCCCACGACTGTTCTGTAACTGTCAATTTATACTTCTTAATCCCTCCACCTTCTTCACCCACCCCCTCCCATCTGGCAATCATCAGACTGATCTTGTATCTATGAGACTGTTTCTGTTTGGAAAACACAAATTTACATTTTCTCACAAAGAACTTGGGGACCCTTTAAGAACTGACACACCTAGTTTGAGGAACACTGCTTTATGCCATTTTCAGAAGGACAAAAGATTGTAGCAAGGGGTGGGACAATCTGAACTCAGATAGAAAGTATCTAAAGGAGCAAGACACAAATCTGTTATGTGTTGATCGAGGAGGGAGGCAAAGACTAGGCCACTCCGCTGGCAGGTCCGCTGAGCAGCCAGGATGAGATGTAAGTTCCAGAGAACATGGAACTGGGGTGAAAAAGATTACAAAAGGCTAAGGGAATAATGAATGGGCCAGGAAGCAGGTCACTCTGAAGCCAGCAGAGTACTAAAATTCCTTTACTTTTCAAAGATATCCCCCAATCACCAGAATTATACATTACTGGCCATCTTCCTTAATATTAGTATTATTGGATTTTTAAAAATTCCTTAGAAATGTCCTAGTAATCCAAAGAAAGCTTAAAACCCTTATAATGCAGTTTTTTCCCTTAAGCCCTCAACCAAAAAAAAAAAACCAAAACAAAAACAAAAAACAGAACTTCAGAGCAGTGGTTAACAGAATCGTTGCTTAAGGACAATTTGTTTCAGGAACTAAAGAATTCGAAGAGAGAAGGCTTTTTCCAACAGCAGAGCTACCTGTGTGGGAGGCCCACTGTCTGCACCGCCGTTCCCTAGCTCCAGCCCTTTGTGTCTGGATAGAATACTACTAATAATCATGTAAGCGCTCACCACACCTCAGATAACAAGCTGGATGCACTAATCAATGCTTAATGACTAGCTAGCATCATACAGAGATCAGTAAGTCATGACTGTTTGAAAAGGAATTGGGTATCAGACATGTCCATCACGGCCTGTCCCGTCCACGCCCCCTCGGAATGAGCGCAGACCTATTCTGTGTCACGTGACTCTCCTTCATACAGCCAATTGGTTTGGAGTAGACACCTGTGCCAATGGCAGTACAGTCAAAAATGAAGGATGTTCCAGTGTCAAGCTGCGTGTGAGAGCTGAAGGCCTTTAAGACTGAAAACCAAGGAGGCTATCGGAAACAGGCCGCATCCCAGCTGAAGTTAGGGAGGGGTACAGGCCCCTGGTCAGAATGGCCGGCTTACCCTTTTGATGCTACCCTGAGAGGTAAATCAACATCTTAGTCTTAAAGTCTTCCAACTTGAAGATCTACCAACCTAAAGCATCCCTTTGTTTTTCCACAGTCATCCACTTTGATTTTGGCAAACGGGTCCACAGGAGGAGCAGTAGGGAAAGGGTAACCTGTGAGAGCAAAGGGCAACAGTGAGAATACAGAATGCTTAGCAAGTCCAGTAACGACTTTTCCAGGGAGAATTCTTAAAAATGCATTACCATTTTCTATCACACTCATCTAGGTATGTGCAAGCCCTGAGCAAAGGGCTCTGTGTTAGCCTGACCGCGCTCTGCATGAGTAGAGAGTGCGGGGCACACATCTTTGAGCAGAGCCTGACGTGGTAACCGAGAATAAGTGGCATTTTCCTCCTTTTACAGGCGAGGAAGCTGAGGCACTGAGGGGAGGCATGATTTCATATAAACACCGGCTCCCCACCGTGCGCTGGGAGTTTAAAAATCACCGTTAGAATACAACATGCATGCTACAAGAGAAAAAAATTAACCGTGATCCATTTATATATTCAATAGTAGAGGTTTTCCATTTCTGTGTGTGATAACTCAATTTTTCCATTACTGTGAGTTTCCTTTTTTTTTTTTTAAGATTTTATTTATTTATTTTTAGAGAGAGGAGAAGGGAGGGAGAAAGAGCAATGTATGGTTGCCCCTCACATGGCCCTCACTGGGGACCTGGCCTGCAACCCAGGCATGTGCCCCGACTGGGAATCGAACCGGGACCTTTTGGTTCTCAGCCCGCGCTCAATCCACTGAGCTACACCAGCCGGGCAGCTTCCTTTTTTTTTTTTGAGTTTTGTGAGAGCTTTAGTGGCACAAAAGGTTTATAGCTACAAGTTAGACACGTATTGTAAACTGTCTATAATGATACAAACTGCTAATTAGATAGATGAAGAATGCATAATCACTTTGGCTCAGGGAATCCCAATAATTTCAACAACTGGTTCACTTCAAGATTCATCTTCCTGCCTAAGTCTCCAATTTTCACTTTTTAGAGCAGTAAATACGTGTGCCGCACTCGAAGTAACGTGTTGCGCTTTCCAACATGCAAGTTTGTGCGGTTTTGCTCTTGACTCTGTTTATAAAGATTTTATGCCAGTTTTAATCCAACAGAATAAAAATGAAGTCTGCTTTTTCATCTCTAAATTACAAACAGGTGTAAAGCTGTTTAAACATCAATCTTAAAACTGTCATCGGCTAATGGTTGGGTTCTCCTCTCCAATCACATCATCTGCTCATCACAAATCTGGGTAGGAGCATAAACATGTACCCCACATGTTAGGGCTACCTGGACTGCATGATTTCATCTTATGAGAAGTTCTACTACGGCCATGCAATAAATAGTCCAGAATTTCACCGGCATTTTAGAGGAAAAGGGCAGACCTAAATTTATTTTCAATGTTGAAAATAATATTATAAGTACACCCAAGTTCAATCACACTACTGATACAAATGCTAGTGAAGCTCAGAAGAGGACAATGTATTGCCTGTAAAAAGTTGCTGTTATTTTAAGAATAGTTTTACTTTTCCCTTCCAGGATACCACTTGTAATACAAATTGTGTATTATAGCAGTTTAGTTAGTGAGCTCTCTTAACTTTACCAGCCTTTCCAATTTTATTCAGGCTTTTCAAAATCCGTGGGCCATCAGCTTTTCATTCTTCCCAAAGAAATGTAAATATGAACACTTGAAATAAATAGGTTATAAGGAGGCAAATCAAATGTTACCAGGTTTAAGAATAAGAAAGAAACAAGTTAAAATAAAGAGATGCCCAAACTTATTCAGCATCCATTGCTAGAAAGAAAAAAGTAATATAATTAAGGAAGTTATTTTGTGTGTATCATCTTTTTCTTAAAAACAGTCAGCTATAGTCTTTAAAAAGAGTCAGAAATTAAATTTTTGTTTAAACTGTATGTTATTTTCCACTTAAATTTTACAAAACTTGATATGAGAGAAAGAAGAGTTAGATAGTTTCAACAAACTGGCAAACCTGGTCGCCACAGGGTTTTTATTCGAGTCAACCTGGTGCACTTTATTCAATGAGTAAATTGCTAGTTTTAAAATTAACAATGGTTCTCTAAATATTCAACAGTAATGTCCTTATCATAAACAGTAATTATTCATATTCAACACATAAAACACATAATGGTATCCTTCCGATCAGGCTATGTGTTCCGAAATCCAATAAATTTACTCGAAATAACTGGTAATCCTGATGCTTTCCAACAATTTGGGCTTAAAGCTTCAAATTTTGGAAGCAAACCAAAAAGAAAGGCATGTCATTGAAAGAAGTTGTGGAGAGTTCTGGAACTTCAGGAGTTCAGTGTAACTGAAGAGAGGGCTGCAAGAGAAGGCGAACTTCCGCTTTGCGTGAAGCTGCATGTAGCGTCTTCACGTCTCACTGACGCCTTGAAGCCCATTGTTTCTGACAGCTGCGTATGTTCCTCGTAACATCACTCAGCGTCACGATGCATAAACCACACATGGAAGGGCAAGCCTGCCTTACGCTTCCAGTTGTGACAAACATAATTTTCTCCCAGACTGTTTCCTCCACGCAGAAAGGAACCACGTGTGATTCATCCTGCGTCCTCTGCCCAGCATCGTCCCTGGCCCCGGCCACTGAATAAATGACTGTCCAATGTTTTTTAAGTGAGACTTTGTGTATTTTGTTCTATTAATTATCCTTAAAGGGAAAAAAAGCCACTGGGCTGCACATTCCTGGCACACAACTGTGCATTGTGGACAGTTCCTCTCTGCTGCCCTAGATCTTGGTTACATGCTAAAATACAGCCCTGTCTCTTCACCACCTTTTAGTAACCGGGCCAAATGCATCACTTCTAGTTTTATGCTTATTTTATGCTTAGTTCTATATCCACTTTAGTACTATAGACTGAATCCTGCCTTAGATGAGTTTTTTGTTTCTCTCCTACTATATATTGAACAACTGCTGAATGCTACAAATTATGTTATGCATCTTCACACAGCGTTCTTCCTCATGTCTCACCATGACGCAGAGGCCATTTTTTTTCTCAGAACTTGTATGCGGGAGTGCAATGGCTACTTATGTTTTTAAGAGTCTAGAGCTGACTGATAAAGTTAATGTCTTGTCACATGCTTTTGGACTCAGATTCCTCATCTTCCATTTTTTTCAAACATATTATCCTTACTACTTCCTAGCATCTAGAATAATACATTGGCATACAGCAGATCTCCAACTCAATAAATGCCATCATTATTACTATTGGATGATTACTATTACATTGTGTAAACTTGACTGAGAACTAATAACTACTGGGTAAGACTGTCTCTATAAAAAGTACAGGTTTCTAAGTCCCAAATAAGAGCAAGTTTTGGAACAAAACTAACTTATATATGTACTGAACTAGTTTAATATTGTTGGCAAACAGCTTATTTCTTGGGGCTCTTCTAGCACTAATTTCCCATTATTGTAACTGAAAGTAGGTCCGACTGCCTGTTGCTATGAAAGCCAATACTTGAGAGGCAGGTGCAGATGTAAAGGAAAGCGGTTTATTTTCAGGTGCCGGCCATCTAGAAGATGGGGGACACTTGTCTCCAAGTCCATCTTCTGGGAAGATGCGGGACTCACTTCTCAAAGCCCATCCCCACATCTCAGTGGAGGCTGAGGTTTTTTATAAGGAGGGAGAGGGAACAGAACAAAGAAATCAAGGTCAGGGTGGGGGGTTGTTGAAAAGTGCCCTGTAGGGCATCATCCTGGTTTAGTCATCCCAGCTTCACGTCATCCTGGCTCCATGGCTGAAGGTCAGCAAATCTCCCAGAGCTGAGATGCCCGAAGGTTGGCGTCTATATCTTTTGATACGAGTTCCTAGGATTCTTATACAAACATGCTGTTCATCTACAAGATACATATTAGTCAGAGTCAGCACTTACAGAAACAATGAATGTCAACAGAATGGCGGGGTGGGGTACAATTTCCTGCTACCATTTTCCACAGTTACATTATTTTGTATGTTCTAAAACTTGGAACAAGACTTCGGCTCTGTCGAATAGATTTGGGCATCCATTTAAGGACAACATTTTCTCTTGTTTTGTAAGCTGTTGCATGTTAAAGAATATGGTTGGCCTTTGTCCTTGGTTCCTGAAAGATCAGGCACTTGGAATTTTCCAAGTAATGATTGTCTTTCCTATTCATGAGCCCCTGGGATCACACCTGAATTTATGCTACAAGATGTGATGACTCAGGATGGAGGCTAGTCATTAGAAGCCCAACTAATTAGAGAGTTGGGGCTTTGAGGTAGCCCCCCCTCCAAAGAGGGGGTAGGGGACAGAGAATCAAGTTCAATTACTGTAGCCCGTGACTAAATCAATCATGCCTATGTAACGAAGTCCTAGGAGAAACTGTGGACGCTGAAGCTCAGTGGAGCTTCCTAGTTGGTGAGCACATGATGTACCAGGAAGGTGGCATGCCCTGATTCCATAAGGAGGGGGCACGGAAACTCTGCATGTGAGGGCTCCCTTGGACCTCACCCTATGTGTGTCTTCACTGACTGCTCCTGAGTTGTTTCCTTCATAACAAAACTGTACTAGGAGACATGCTAGTGGGTAGCCCCTGAATTGGTAGCCAGTTGGTCTGAAGTGAGGACAGTCTTTCTGTGGAGCATGCCCTTGAATTTGTGATAACTCTGGGTCATTAATACCAGAAATAAGTTTCAGTATGTTAGTTGGGGTTGGCATCAGAATATAAGCAGATTTTACAATATTACAATTTTCCCCTGGAATTAGATGATTTATTTGGCATACAATAAGTCTGGACTGTGTGCCAGCATTTAAGATCCTGCCAAGATGCAAAAAGCCTTTTATGTTCCCAATACCACTACCCTGAAACTCCTGCTCTAGTACCTTGTAAGGTATAAATTACCCAAAGTGCCTTCAGCAGAACTGGGATCTGGAGCTCAGGTTCCAGGCACAATTCCTCACTGTGCCAACAGTGCTGCCTTGCCTTGCTGTCCACAGCTGCGCTGCACTGGCCCGTCCTCGGCCATGCCCAAGGTCTGGGAGCACCTGAGCAGAGCAGACTAATGTCCACTGTCCATACATTTCTTTTTTTTTTTTTTTTAAGATTTTATTTATTTTTAGAAAGAGGGGAAGGGAGGGAGAAAGAGAGGGAGAGAAACAGCAATGTGTGGTTGCCTCTCACATGCCCCCACACTGGGGACCTGGCCGGCAACCCAGGCATGTGCCCTGACTGGGAATCAAACCGGGACCCTTTGGTTCCCAACCCATGCTCAATCCACTGAGCTACACCGGCCAGGGCCATACGTTTCTTTTTATCAGTATGTGTGTATAGAATATACAGGGTCCAGCACAAATAATGCCCCCCCCTTTTTTTTACAAAGTCCTTTATTACAAAATCATGAGCACGTAATTCTGCAATATAACAATATCACACTCAAGCACACACCCAAGCACATATGACATTTTAGGTGAAATGTTCAAATTAAAACTGTAAATTATTATGCCCACATTATAACCTTATCAGCCGTGCTCAAGCAGATGTTACTTCTGCTGGACCCTGTACATATCTTGAAAATATAGAGTCTGTGTGTTTTTAATCTGCACAAATGACACTGTGCACCAAATCTCATCATGTTTCTTATTTCCTTTGGGAACCTATCCATATATGTTAGTGTGAGACCTGTTATTACTACTGACTGAGAAGTATTCCGTGATGTGCATATAACATTTTCTGAAATATTCTCCCAGGTTTAGACACTTAAAGTGCCTCCGATCTTTGCTTTCTCTAATAACGAAGGGACAGACATCCTTACACGTTTCCTATGGGATACGCAGCAGGGTTTTGTTTTCATAAACCCTAGGGAACAATAGCTGAAAAACTTTTAGTTCCACAAAGCTCAATGATATGGGTGTTTGGTCTTTTCATTACTTGGTCCTGGGTCTTCTTCATAAGAGTTTGTGTGTGTTCCAGATATAAATTCACTGTTGATTTCGGATGTTGCAATTTTTTCCCCCAGTCTGCCACTGATCTTACTTTTTTCTGTGATGTTCTTTCTTGGACCAAAATCTGTGATGTAATCGAGGAAATAATTTTTCATTTTTTGGTTTGTGCATTTTTAGAGTATTGTCTAAGAGACCAATGCCCACTCTGAGGATGTGAAAATATTCCTGTACATATTTACTTATTACCTTTGTAGTACTACCTTCACATTTAGATCTAGCACATATGGAATTTATTTACTTTTTAAAGATTTTAATTCATTTATTTTTTTATACTTTTTAAAAAAGATTTTGTTTATTTTTAGACAGAAGGGAAGGAAGGGAGGGAGAAAGAGATGGGGAGAAACATCAATGTGTGGTTGCCTCTCATGTGGCCCCCACTGGGGACCTGGCCTGCAACCCAGGCATGTGCCCTGACTGGGAATCAAACAGGTGACCCTTTGGTTCGCAGCCCAGTGCTCAATCCACTGAGCTACGCCAGCCAGGGCTAATTTATTTATTTTTAGAGAGAGGGGAAGGGAAAGAGAAAGAGAAAGAGAGAAACATTGGTGTGCAAGAGATACATCTATCAGTTGCCTCTCGTGTGCCCCCAACTGGGGACCTGGCCCACAGCCCAGGCATGTGCCCTGACTGGGAATTGAACTGGCCACCTTTCGGTTCACAGGCTGGCACTCAATCCAATGAGCCACACCAGCCAGGGCTGGAATTTATTTTTTATACGGTATGAAGTAAAAAATGTTTTAATTTTTCCCCCTAAATTGAATCAATTTTTCTCAACACCATTTACTAAATAATTCATCTTTTTCCTAGCTGGCAAATTATGACAATACCTCAGTAATTTACTAGTTGTCATATAAACTTAGGTCTATTTCTGAATTTTAAGGGTTTTTTGTTGTTGCTGTTTGTTCTGTTTTTGGTTTATTTGACTGTTCCTGAGCCAGGACCATACTATTTTAATTGCTGGGATTTGTAACACACCTTAGGAACACATCTAGCAAGGCAAAACCGTCTTCACAATTCACAAAACTCAATTCTTCCATGTGAAGTATAGTGATCGACTTGTCAAGTTCTCTCCAAAAATGCTGCTGGGCACTTGTCTGGGACTGCATTAGATGTTCAGATAAACTGGAGCAGAACTGACATCCT
>PVJI01018985.1:0-32043 GCA_004026765.1 Micronycteris hirsuta
TTTTTTTTTTTTTTTGGCTTATCAGTTTTCGTTAGTGTTTGTGTATTTAATGTGTGGCCCAAGACAATTCTTCTTCTAGTGTGGCCCAGAGACACCAAAAGGTTGGACACCTCTGGAAGGATCTGGCATCACAAATAAACAATAGCATTAGACTTCTCATCAGCAACACTGGTATCTAGAAGGGGGTGAAGTAATGGTTTCAAAATATGAGATAATTATTTCTAACTTAGATTTTTTTAAACCCTGCCAACTAAAGACAGATGGTTCCAAGAAACTTCTTGGAATGATGTTGGGGGCATGGGTTTGAAGGTCCAGGCTAGAGCTGTTAGTGATGCGGACCCTGGCTTGTAGGGTCTGCGGCGTTGTGGCTGAGACAGGAGACAAATTCACAGACTACTGAATCCTGTGGAGGAAAAGAGACGGCACGGCCACTCTATCAAGGGGACAGTGCCTTGGAGCACCTTGGCCACTCTCTCAAGAGGGGAGCGCCCTGACCTTTGCCTTGACAGGCTTGTATTGCTTTTCTGGGTACATTACATGGAGGAGGATGGTTCTCATCTACTATGCACAGACCCTCATTTACTATGCACAGATTCACTGTAGGCGATTACCTTTTATAGATAACAAAGGAAGAATGTTGCCAATTACTTCAAAGAGAAGGATGTTACAGATCTAGAGGAAAAGTGGTTGAATTGGTTACACTCCATAGTTGGGGAGGTTTAGCACAGACTTCAGGAAGTTACTTTAGAGCTATGCAATGTTTGTTGCCTCAATCAAGAGTGAGGGAGTTTTAGCAAAAGCAAGTCTCATAGCAGCCTAGGTACAACGTAGGCCCGATTCCCCACAGAACCTATCCATGGCCGTGGGTGCTGTGTCGCTTTCCACTGGCCTTTCCAAGTGGTCTCCTATATGTTAGATTGCCTGATATCCGACGATTTAAAAAAAAAAAAAAAAAAAAAAAAAACAGTATGCAGAGAGAGGGTTTTACAATCCTGTTGGGGAAAACTGGCAGTTAGCTACACAAAAAACACAGCCAACAAAAAAGTGAGGCTGCATCACCTCCAGGAAAACTTAGAAAATGTAATAATAGTATACTTACACAGCTATAATAAAAACTTTAAAATACTGTGATCTAATAAAATTGAGGCAGAGAGGGAAAGTGAGCGTGATATGTTTTAAATTCTCATCTTGCAGAATATAGTTTATACAGTGGCTAAACTTCAGAACCCAGAAATAATCATGTAAGCCTACTATTTTGGAATAGAGTACCTAATGAAATACCCAAAAAACTTAAAAGTGATGCAACTCTGGCACATGGCTTTTGATGAAGTGTTAAAGTTATCTAACTTTTAAATTATCTGAAGTTATCTAACTGTTCATGGCAGTAGGTACTGCTCGTTCTTTAATAAGGTCCGGGGGAGTCAATGGAGTCAAAATTGAAGAAACCATGTAAGGCAATGTGGCATTAATACAAGACCACTAGACTGGGTTTCAGGAAATCATAATTCTAAATTAAGGGAACTAACTCTTTTTTAGCCAACTCATTAAACATTCCAAGTTTGTGTGTAATTGTTGACACTGTTACAGATGTCCCCATTTTCCCCCCTTTGCCCACCTCTACTCATCCCTCTCCCCCATCCGTCACATTAATGTCTGCATGTGGGATTTATGCTTATTATGTTCTTGGGCTAATCCCTTCACCTTATTTTACCCAAGTTTGTGTTTCTTTATTGGGATAGAGGCACTTGTCTCAACAGCAAGGAGACACCTGACAAAGTGGTGACATTAAGGACTGAGATTTGGCACTTTTGGTCCATGAACATAATTGATGAAAACTCTTGATCACCCATATCACCTGATCAGTGCCTAAACAGCATTCAATAATTGTAAAGATCAGTATTATTCTTATTTCACCTTTCGTGTGAATTTTGAATATTTTCATGTCTCGCTGCTAAAATTGTTTTGTAAACTTAAATTCATGGTTCAGTGAGGAACTGAAAAAGAAGAAAGGAGCAAGTGGAGACAAAATTTTTAAGATACAAATTGAACCAAAACTAGAGAGGGACTATGACAATTAGAAACATTTTGATACTTAAAGAAAAGCAGCTAAAATCTACAAACAAGAAATAACTAGAATTTTGGGACATTTAGGGATGCAGGGGAATGGGTTGCTACACCAAATAACTTGGACAAAAGGAGAGCTTCTTTTTTTATGTATTGATTTTAGAGAGAATGGAGAGAGGGAGGGAGAAGAAGGGCATGGAGAGAGTGAGCTAGCAAGCGTAATTTATTGTTTCACTTAATTGTGCATTCTTGGTTGATTCTCGTATGTGCTCTGGCCAGGGACTAAACCTGAAATCTTGACATATTGGGATGATGTTCTAACCAAGTGACCTACCCAGCCAGGGCCTCAGTTTTATTAAGGTCAATGAAAAGAATAAACGGCTTCAACTAAACTGTGCTTCACATTTAATGAAGCAAGAGACAGAGTCAACTCCTGACAAAATCTGCTACAGCTAGTTTTCCTATTTTCATTATGAAAAAATCCATGTGGTTTCCTTTTGTCATAAATGCTTCATTTTTCTTTCTTTGATTTGTAGAATTTTGGTATTCCTCTAGTTTTCTAATGTTGGACATTAGAGAGCAAATTCAAAGGCAACTAAAACTTAACTAAACCATTAACCTTGCCAGGCCTTTCACTTGCATTATCAAATTTAGTTTTGGAAAATCCTCAGATAATTACCTTGTGCTGTCACTTTGCCCATAAGTGGGAGAGGTGAGACCCAACTCTGAAAACCATCCCTTTTTATCACTACCTTTGTTTTCTAATATGCTGGATTCACAATGTACCAAGAACCCATAAGGAAAGATTATTAGATGTGGTTTTCAAGACAAACATCTTGAAATAAGAAGTCCGCATGTACCATAATAATGCTTCTGCCACATAGTCATGGTGGGTATAATTGTGAATCCTGACAAAAATGTTCTAGGACTCCTTTTCCCTGAAATTGGCTGAATTTTAGTCAAAATCTTTTTAACTACATTGAAATCATGGATATGCCTACTATTTCTGTTGGTAAAATGACACTCATAAACTCTCCCTATGTTCTGTGAGCCAGACTATTGATATGATTTCTCTTATCCTAAGATGCTTTAAAAAAGACAAATAAAAACTATATTATGTCTTCATATATAATGAAAACAGAGTTCAGATACCCCATTATTTGCTTGCTTGTATGGACCTTCCTTTGGAGTAAAGGTTCTGATTACTCTGAGATTACATGAATAAGCCAGTCTTAAACCACAGTTTTGACACTTGAGTATTAGTATTTTATTTCCAGCACTCATGTCCATCCATCCTTGACTTTAAAGTCTAATAAAACTAAAGAGCTCTTTTTTTTTTTTAAAGATTTTATTTATTTATTTTTAGAGAGAGGGGAAGGGAGAGAAAGAAAGGGAAAGAAACATTGATGTGTGGTTGCCTCTTGCACGCCCCCAAATGGGGACCTGGCCAGCAACCCAGGCATGTGCCCTGACTGGGAATCGAACCAGCGACCCTTTGGTTCGCAGGCTGGCACCCAATCCACTGAGCCACACCAGCCAGGGCCTAAAGAGCTCTTTTAAAATACATTTACCTACTTGTGATGTAGAAACCAACAGGAACCAGTACATAATTTACTTATATATCTCTATAGGAGACGACTTGGCTTAGTACTCTTCAAACCTATAGTTCTACCTTATAGAACATCCTAGGGTTTTGCTGACCCACACCTAATGGTGCCTAAGAAACATCTGCCTCATGAATCCTACCTTCTCTCATGAATCCATGAAAGTCTGCAGATTCTCTTAGCTCTAAAAGTAGTATTTACCAGAATCAGCATTTTGCTTTATTGAAGCATAGACACAATCTGGTAGTAAAGAGGGTAGTAAGATTTGACTTAACCAAACTGCATGAAGACTAAAGAGTGATTTTACCATTCTGTTTTGCAATGTAGTTTCCAAGAATCAACTGTGGCATAAAGCAGGAAATAACTATTTTAAAAATTTTACTAAGTCCTAAAAAGCTGCAAGTTGGATTTAACAGTTTATTATGATTTATAAGTGTCACTTAAAAACATCAGTCCATTAAATCATGTAGAAATAGGTATGCAAAAGTTTGCCAAACAAAACATACTTTAAACATGTTTAAGGATAGTGATTATCTGAAATTCCAGAATTTTCAGTCACTTCATAGCATAGTCACTTACTATGCTATGGCAGCTAAGTAATCCTTAACTTCAGTTGGAGTAAGTCTCCTAAATCCAGTTTCATTGCAGATTCCAACTTCTATGTTATCTTCTGTCATTTGCCCTTCAAAGCTTTCCTATTTATGAGAGAGGAAAAAAGGTCAATTATCTAAACAATTATAAATTCATTATAAATACAACTGTCAGATTTTTGAACTAACCTTTAGGGTTAATATGGCTGTATGAATGGCATCTTCAAGTTCTAGATCTTCATTGTATCTAAAGAATTTTTTAAGAAAAAATAATTTATGGTACTATTTATATTATCTATAATTACTTAAACAATGATAGCAACAGCTTATTAAGACTTTTAAAAAATTTAAAGCACTCTTAAAATACTAAAGTACAGATTAATTATTTTAGTCACCTCATTGAGATAGTCATCTACAAATAAGAAACTGATAATAATTTAAGGTGCATTCCCATTATCACAAAGATAATTCCCAACATGAGTTTATTTTAGGAAACTTCTTTAAGTATAAATAGTTCAATATAATCAGAATGTGGTGGTAATATAATAATTTTCAAAATAAAGCAGAGCCCTGGCAGGTGTGGCTCAGTGGACTGAGTGCCAGCCTGTGAACCAAAGGGTCACAGGTTCCATTCCCAGTCAGGGCACATACCCGGGTTGCAGCCCAGGTCCCCAGTAGGGGGTGTGCAAGAGGCAACCACACATTAATGTGTCTCTCCCTCATTCTCCCTCTCTTCCCCTCTCTCTAAAAATAAACAAAATCTTAAAAAAAAAAATAAGGCAAAGAAAACAGACTTCTGCTAAAATTCCTTGTTTGTACTTGTAAGTTGTACCTCTATGTGAAATGTTTTGAAGACTCATTAATAAAATGGAAAAGGGAAGTGCTTTAAGATCCTAAAATTATTTAAGTTTACCAGTTAATCCCAGGTCTAAGACTGTTAGCAATCTTAACACTGTGGAAATGTACCAATGAGGGTCATCTGTTAAAGTCAATTATAAACTTTTCCCATTCAAAATGTAGGAAATTTTTGGTGGACTATAATAATGCTGAGTGTAGAATACAACTGGAAATAACTGAAAGCAATTTCCAGTGCTAGGGCAGTGACAGCAGGTTTTTCTCATGTACCACTTTTCATCAAGCATGTGTATATTTATCATCAACACCAGGCATTTGGCTTCACAATTTATAGTTATAATCGTCATAATGTAAAATGTTATCACTTTAATCAGGTAAAAATTTTCTTCCCAAAAATTTTTTCCAAATTTGCTTGGCTTTTTTTGGTTTGATAGAACAAGTTCTTAAGAAATTAATATTACCAATAATATACTGAATAGGGAACTAGGATGGAGAATCTTTTGTTTGTTTCATCTGTAAGTAGGCTCAAATACAGAGTAATACAACAAATGTGTTTGGACTCATAAGTTATTTAAAGAGAGCTAAAAACAAAAGTAAATAAATAAATAGAATAAAGAAAACTGAAAATCACTAAGTAAGTTTGCTTATTTAATAAATCCAGTTATGGTCAGCTTACCTTTTCTCAAGGAAAGTTTTCCCATTCACATAATTCTTTCCCATTGCTGTAGCTTTCCAGGCAAAGTAAGCTCCCTAACCAGGAAGGAAAACCCATATTCAAATCATTAATCTAATTATAGCCCTGCCATTTATTTTCTAGCTCTGTAATTTGTCTCTAACTTCTAAGGTCACAGAGTAGGCTTTTCTTTTTAAAAGGTTCCAGGGATAAATAATAAAAGGCGCTTAGAAACTTTTGTAAGTAATGGAGAAGTTCTGTGTCTTAATAGTGGTGATGGTTTTCTCAGGTATTCACATACAGCATAACTCAAATTGCACCCTTTAAAAATGTGCAATTTATTGTACACAATTTATGTAAAAATGCCAAAGGAAACTGAGGTTAACTTAAAGCAAACAATTCAGAGTAATCTTTTGGCTTACTAGGATTAAAGGGCTCTACAAAACTGTCATATGCATCTGAAAAATGGTGCTCAATTATTCATCACTGATGAATAAATTAAATGAAAGCAGCAGCAATGTCATGAATTCATCTGTTGAAAAAGTACATATACCAAAAAAAAAAGTGCATATACCATACAAACACACAAATACAAACTTTAAGAGAAACAACTGCCTTTTAGATAAAACAGAAAAAAAGGGCAAAAGATGAAACCTGGATTCCAGTCATAGTAGCTTCTGCTACTCATTGGAAAGGAAGGTAAGAGGACCAGTCATGTTGCCTTAGAAACTCTGAGATGTGATAACGAAGTTCTCAAAATACTTACCTTTTCTGACTTAAATAATAACCAAAATATTTTTCTTTGCCTTTGCACAACATGTGAATTAGATGAACCTATAAATATCTAATGATCTATAAAATATGAAAGATCAGTTACTAATCATCATTTTTTTCTTCCAGTTGTCCTCACAGCACATGAGATGGATGTGGAGTAGGAACATCCATATACCTTTTAACTGCAAAGACCAATCCTCTGCTTTAGAGTAGACAAGTCACCCATTTTGCAAAACAAAAGACAATTATGTCAATGTTTGGATTAGACACACTCCAGTCAGCCCCAAGATTAAATAGATATGTGTAACGAGTCCTCTAAACCTGTATATTTTACTACAATATTTCTCAAAGAAACAGAATTCCAGATTTTAGAAGATTTGCTAACTATTTCAACGAATTATCCAATTATGTAAAAGTTAATGAAAACGACAGAAAAACAGAGGGCAGAACTAACGTAGCTTCGTTATCAAAAGGCTGAATTACCAACACTTCAAATGTGCAAATAAATATGCACTACTACATACTTTCTAAAGCCCAAAAGAAAAAGACAAAATACTATTAATTTAAAATTTTTATGGTTATTATTTTTATTAGATATTAAAGAAGCACTTTAACAAATCCCTCAAATACATGTGACAATACTTACTGATGGATCTGACTGAAATAAATATGGTCGTCCCTCATTCCAACCACAAATTAGTAAAGAAACTCCAAATGGACGGACACCACTGAACAAAGGAAAGTGAAAATTATGTCTTCATGTTGTTAAAGTCAATCTAAGTAAGAACGTATTAAAACTCTCAACTAAAGCAAATTATCAGGTAAACTGTATTAGACTTGTAAATTCCTTAAAAGATATTTAATATTTTTTCTGAATAAAGCAGTTCAAAATTAATTTTCTTTGTAGTACCAAAGAACCACAGTTAAATCATTTTGGTAAATGGAGTAACACGAATATTGAGTTTAATAAGTGTGGCGTAACATTTAAGAGTCCTAACAAAATGACAACCTTCAACAAATGCAACTTTCCCACTGGCATTACATATTAGCAACTACCTTTATACCACTTTATCCATTTTCACACCAAAACTCAACAGAATTAAAATGAATATGGAGGTGTCAAAGAGCTTTGCTTTCATGGTGAGCTTATGACAATTTCTGATTGAGAAGATAAACTTGGAAGCATCAGGGCTGTTTGAGTATAAAGGAGTGTTTTATTTCCTGGCAAAAGAACTTTATATAGAAGCTACTTTCTACTACTTTCTCCTATTATATGAATAGCAAGAACACATTCAATTTTTCCTTAAGAAAATATTCTAGCTCCAGGTGAGAATTTAATGATATTCCTGATTTTATCTATTCATTAAACAAATACAGAAATAGTAAGTTCTCTTTTTAAATATATCTGTGCTTCTAAAATGATTTTTTTTCTAATTCATGACACATTTCAAGTAATAAAATCAACTTACCCTGACTGGGTATATTCTTGCATGACAGAAGCTATTCTCTGTACCAGCTGAGCTGTGGGAATGGGTTCTTGGTAAACAAGGTAATATTGCTGAGCTAGTTTTCGAGCTCTGTGCACAAGTACTCTAACAAACAAGGAAGAAGTAAGGCTTAATTAAAACACTAAAAAAAAAAAATTTAAGATACTCTACTACCTAGAGACTCACTCTCCTTCTAAAGGCATATACCTACCGCACAGTTTTACATATATGTCTTTTAATGGTAGCTGTCTACTCAAAGCCAGTCTTGCTCTTACATGATTCCAGTTAATTTACAAGAAAGTATCAGTGTCACAGAGGAGATGCACCATAGCAGATAATTAGGACAAAAAAAAAGAGAGAGACTAGGGATACCAGCCAGCTTAATAACAACAGATTTAGTGTACACAATGAGAGTTTTATCTCTCTCCATGGTTTCAAGATTGTGCTCTTTATCCCAAGAGCAGTCATCTTGTTGTTTTATATCTCATTCCAGCACACATATACACCTGCACATGTGAACATACACACCCACATTTCAGGCATTTTTTCTCATTCTGCTTCAATCTTTTCTACATACTGTACTTCACAAAGAGTACCTTTTAGAGATTAAGGGAGACAAAAACTACTTATAACTTAAAAAATGTAAAATTTATTAAAAGAATATACTATATAGCCATCAAACATATAGGAACACAAACAGGATGTACCTTTATGTGCTACTTACATGTACTACTGATCTGAACCATGTACATTATCCCCCTGTACAATACTAAGGTCCTGTTCTCTCTCAGTTTATTCTGTCAGTGGTAGCACACTGAGGCATTCCTCCAATGTAGCAGTAACAGGATCAACTGTAGTGAAGCCTGATCACCATTCCAGCCATTTTTCAACTTAAAGTGAAACTCTGGCTCTGCCTAGCTTGTTCCACACAATATCAAGAATGAAGTCATACCCCTTTTACGGTTAAATGACAGATAGGAAATTGTCAATCTCTTTCAACTTGTTGGTGCCCTGATTTAATTCTATCTTCTTCTGTGTAATATACAAGCAGTAAACAGATGTGCATCTGGACCCTGAATGGCTGCCATATTCTGCAATTTTCAGTGGCCTTTGGGAATTTTGTCCCTTTACTAAAAACAGAAATAAATATAATAGAGTTAACTCTGGATGGTGATGCTTTCTTCTGCTGCTTGATTCCATTTTTTTCCCCAAAACATTTTTTAAATTGTTTATTGATTTTAGAAAGAAAGGAACGGGGAGGGGGGAGAGGTGGGAGAGAAGGGGGAAGAGAGAGAGACAGACAGACACAATGGTATGACAGAAATGTTAGAAACACCAACCGTCTGCCTCCCATACATGCCCCAATTGGGGATTGAACTCCCAACCTAGATATGTGCCCTGACAAAGAATCCAACCTCCAACCTTTTGGTGTATGGGACAGACTCCAATGACCTGAGCTACCTTAGCCAGGGCTGCCTGATGACCTTTTAAAATATATTTTATTAGCCCTGGCTGGTGTAGCTCAGTGGATTGAGCGCAGGCTGGGAACCAGACGGTCCTGGTTCGATTCCCGGTCAAGGGCACATGCCTGGGTTGCGGGCCAGGTCTCCTGTGAGGGCCATGTGATACATTGCTGTTTCTTTCCTTCTCTGTCTCCCTCCCTTCTCCTCTCTCTAAAAATAAATAAATAAAATCTTAAAAAAAATATATATATATATAGTTTATTACACCTATTATAACTGGTATTGTTTTTATTTTTTATAAGATGCATTAGAAAAGAGCAAAGCCCTTGAAACACAGCCCATGGATGGTAGAAGAGGGATTTTCATCAGAAGGGAGAAACTACTAAACAAAAGTTAAGAGGAGTAAGTACTGTATTTATCTCCTCTTTTACAACAAACTTGCTTTGAGTATCCTCCTTAAAATAACTCTCAGTCTGTCATGTACAGGCAAACTTAAATTCCGCCGCCAGTGATGCTGCTGTTGCTACACAAAACAAGTAAAAAGGGAGTCGGGAGATTAAAAGATAAACACTCCTTAATTTTTTTCTCCTCAAATACAGATTATAAGCAGCAAGTTATGAGATGGTGAGAATATTAATAAATAGTATAACATACCTATAATCTGGACCCATGCCACTATATACCAAGCCTATATGTTTGGTAATTGGTTCCACTTTGTGTACACTTCGCTCATCATATAGAATGGATTTCTGTTTCTTCTCCGTTGCTAATACCACACCATTTGCAGCTTAAAAATACAACAAAACAACACCTAAATGTTTAATAATTTAAAGAATGCTTCAACAGTTTTCAAATTATACCTACATTTCACCCATTTCCTCTTACTTATAAAACTTTTTCTTCTGGATTTCTATATTAAAATGACCTAAGAAATAACAGTAAATCAATTTCTCCCTAACAAGTCATCTATATGCACTAAGAAATCCCTATAGCTAACAGTATTATACAACTTTTCTTAAAGTAAGAGACCACATGTTTTAAAATAATAGAATTTTGCCTACTTCTCCTATTGTTCTTATAATAGGAAATTTAAAGTCAATGACAGGGACTTTTGTTAAAGGGTATCTTTAGATTAAGTTTTATGAATAACCTTTTCTAAACTACAGGAAAGATGAAAACTGCCAGAGAATAGTGATATACAATCAATGGAAAAATGAAAGAATACTCAGTTATCTGAATGGGAAAGACTATAAATTACCACACTCAGTAGATAAAGGTGCTATATCTTTTCAGTTTTATTACTTCCTTTAAACCTTAAAATACTATAAATTAACAAAAAGAACTGTTAAAAATTATGCTGCCACAGCTATTTATTTAAAAATTAATTACTAATTAATTCCATAAGGACGACAGGATAACTATTACCAGGCATCTGAAATGAATGTATTTAATTACCTTTAATTCCCACTGAAGGCGCTCCACCAGCTACAGCAGCCAAAGCATATTCAATCTGGACAAGTTTACCAGATGGGCTTAAAAAGAAACAAAGATATTTGTTAAGTTCACACATTCTCAAATACTAAAGACACAGTTCTTAAAAGGGCAGATATATAGGCCCATTAATCAAAAATCAAGAGGCCCTGACCGGGTGGATAGCTTAGTTGGTTAGAGCGTTGTCTCAATATGCCAAGATTGCGGGTTCAATCTCTGGTCAGGTCACATAAAGAATCAACCAATGAATACATAAATAAGTGGAACAAATTGGTGAGTCTCTTTCTCCTCCTTCCTCTCTCTCCAAAATCTACAAAAAAGAATAGCTTGACTTTGAAATTTATCATGACATTATACAGAAAAAGTTTACCAGGCAATTTGAACATACCCATAGTGAAGTACTGAACTCTTCCCTTTGGTTGTTTTTTTGTCTGCTACTTAAAGAAATTTCATTACTGTTGCCTTTTACCACTTACCTCAACCTCGTGATTTTAGAAGTTATTAAACCTCTATGTATCTGTTTTCTCATCTGTAAAATGGGGGATAATAGTACTATAGTAGTTTTACCTATTTCAAAGATTGTGAAGATTAAATGAAGTGATGCCGTTTGTCCCCAGCACAAAATTAGCAGTAAATAAACACAAAATAGTAATGTTATTAAGAACATGAATGTGTGTCTTGAATACCAAACAACAGCAGCATATGTTTCATGTGGGTGAAGTCATATATACATTTTACAAAGTAGAATGGCCTCAGATATAAGACCTAGACATCGATTACAACAAAAGTACTTCTTATATAGTATAAAACTATTTTTAGAAGTCATGAACTGGTTTTATGTCACACATCTGGTTCCATGGGTTTGGTAGCTAAATACTTGCCCCCAAATGGCTTTTTTAGGTTATACTTAAAATGTCACCGACCAATCTTATTTTATAAAGTTCTTTAGTGGGATTAAGTTGTCCAAAGTGACACAGCTAGGTACACAGCTCCAGACTACTACTGAAAAGATAATCTTGAGTTTCAAAAGGTCATCTCTTTTAGCTTCATAAAATTATGAGTACTCTCTGTCATTCGAATCTCAATTCATACCATCCCACCTTGCTCCAGACACAGACTACTCTTAGGTTTCAAAAACCCTTTGACAAACTATCCCTGTTTGGAATGCATTTCAGTACTACCTGGTGAACTCTTTCCTGGTCACCCTTAATCCTCTATAGAAATGTCATGTCCTGGGGAAGCTGCCCTGACCACCCCAAACTAGGTTGAATCACATACTCTCATGCCTATGGTGTCCTGTACCTCCTCCTCTCTGGCTAAGAATCATCACACCTGAATTATTTTTTACAATATTTGCCTTCCACAATGAAGTGTAAGCTTGTTCGGTCACTATTCCAACACATAACCTATTACCAGGAGTCCATAATCATTTGGCTGACAGAGACACATCCAGTCCCATCTAAGAAGTAAGTCTAGGGGTAGTAGTTTAAAGACTCTTACATGACAAAATTAGCTGACTTGAGCAGAATGACATAAATAGGCATTTAAATTAATAAATTAGGCTGTGCTTGTTTTCCTTTCACAGTCACTATTCCAATGATCATATCATGGTATTCTGGGTCCATCCCACACAGCTTTCAATTATTGTTGAATATCTAGTTCAACTATATTTTGCCGTGTAAAAAGTGTTCCTGAGTATAATGCACAACCACATTTTTAGTATGCAGTATACACAGTATTATTACTCATGTTATGTAATCATTATATCCATGTATAATGTGCATCCTTATTTTCCCCTCAAAAATTTGGGCAAAAAGTGCATGTTATACATAGCAAAATGCGGTACCTCTGGGGAACATATTAAAAGCTCAGGTAAACTTAAAAGTTACCTTTTATCACCTATATACACATTTATCCTTGCATCTTTCTGTGTAAAAACTCACTAATCTGTGAGCTCACTGACTAATCTCTGTATTCAATCATGCCTCTACCCTATTCCAAAGCACGAACATCTCTACTTGGGATAACTGAAATAGCCTTCTAACTAGTTGTCCTCTCTTCCATCCTCCCACCCAGAATTACCTTTGTACCATGTCACTTCCCACTTAAATTCTAGAATAACTACTTGGTTCACTTAAAATAAAAACTTCTTACTGTAGCCCTACAAGATTGGACTTGACCCATGCTAACTCCTTTCTCACTATACTCTAGCACACTGGCCTTACATCAATTTCTTTAAGATTTCAAGCTCTTTCCCAACTTTAGGATTTTCATGCACGCCCATCCGTCTGTCTGCAACTCTCTCTACCCCTAAATCATCAGTTGTCTCCTTTTCATCTTTTAATGTCAAAAATCACCCCCAAGCACTGGCCTTTCCTGACTATGACTACCCAATCTAAAGTTATGTTCCTTCTTTAACGTTCTTTTTTCAAAAATTCCCAAAAGTAAGGAAAAAACACTTTTCAGAATGCAATTATAGGCACCAATATGTTTACTCATTTACTGTCAATATCCCCAACTGCATGTAATACACAGGAATACCTTTTCTGCCCTTGCTGGTAGCTCAGTTGGTTAGAGTTATTCTGATAAGCCAAAGTTGTGGATTCAATCCCTGAGGGGCACATACAAGAATCAACCAGCAAATGCATAAGTAAGTGGAACAACAAATCAATGTTTCTTTCTCTCTGTTCCTCTCTTAAATCAATAAATAAAAGTTCAAAAAAAAATTTCTGGAGAAAGATAACAGAGGAGTAAATGGAAGTCACACTTAACCTCCTCTCAAGAACAATCTGGAATCACAACTAATTGTGGAGAACCACCCAGAACAAGCAACTGAGCAATAGCGAGAGAGAAGATTTATAACCTCAGACAGACAGAAGAATCAACTTTGGAACAATCTATCTGCACCATCACAACAGTGCACGAGACATGGTGGGCAGGGTGACACTCAGTAAACCAGCTGGAGGAAAGGACCCACCAAAGAAGACCCAACAATAATCAACCCCATTACATTCAGAGTCAACATAAATGGCAAAAAGGGCATGCCAAGAGCATCTAGTTCAGGTGATGAAGGAGACTGCAGTACTGAATTTCATAGGCCTCCTACTATAGAAGTTCACACCACAAATTCCGGAAGCCAGAACAGATCAATTGAAGAAGCAGAAGCAAACAAGAAGAGTCTCACAAATAATGAGAAGAAAAAGAAAACAATCCCCAATCAAAAGGAAAGGAGAAGCCTCAGAAACAATGCTAAATGATACAGGGGCAAGTCAACTATCAGATATTGAGTTCCAAACAATGGTTGTAAAGAAGCTCAATGAGCTCACTGAGAATTACCAACAACAGGGAAACTACAAGGAACTTACTGCAAACTCTATCAGCATAAAAAGGGACACAGAAACAATCAACAACAACCAAGGGGAAATGATGAATAAAATTTCTGAACTGAAGAACACAGAAGAAGGAATCAAAGGAGGATAGATAAAGCAAAGGATCAAATCTGCATCCAGCAATACATTAAAAAGCATCATACTCTATGATCAAGTGGAATTCATCACAGGGATGCAAGGATAGTATAATACGTGTAAATCAATAAACGTAATATATCACACAAACAAAAGGAAAAACAAAAATCACATGATCCTATCAATGGATGCAGAAAAAGCATTTGTAAGGTACAGCACCCGCTTATGATAAAAACAGCAAAGTGAGAGTAGAGAGTGCATACCTTAACATAATAAAGGCCATATATGAAAAACCTAAAGTCAACATCATATCCAACTGGCAAAAACTAAGATCAGGAACAAGACAAAGATGTCCATTTTGACCACTTCTATTCAACACAGTATTGGAAGTCCTAGCCACAGCAATCAGACAAGAAAAAGAAATAAAAGAAATCCAAATTGCAAAGGAGGAAATAAAACAGTCATTGTTTGCAGATGACTTTGGCAAAGCAGCGGGATACAAAGTCAATATTCAGAAACGGAATGTGTTTTTGTACACCAACAAAGTATCAGGAATCAGGAAAAAAATCCCATTTGCTACAGCAACAAGAAAAATAAAATACCTCGGAAAAAACCTAACCAAGGAGGTAAAAGATCTGTATTCAGAAAAGCACAAAACACTGAAGAAAGAAATTAAGGAAGATACAAACAAATGGAAACATATACCATGTTCATGTATTAATAGAATTAGCATCATCAAAATGACCATATTACACAAAGCAATTTATAGATTCAATGCAATCCCTACTAAAATACTAATGATATATTTCACAGATATAGAACGAATACATCAAAAATTTACAGGGAACCATAAATGACACCACGTGGCCACAGCAATTTTGAGAAAGAACAAACTAAAAGGGATCACCATTTTTGACACCAAACTATATTACAAGGCCACAGTAATGAAAATGGTCTGGTACGGGCATTAAGAACAAACACATAGATTAATGAAATATATAGAGAACATAGAAATAAACCATAATACTGCATGAGTTATTGGCGTCTCTATGGTCAATTAGTATTTGACAATGGGGAAGAAACATGAAATGGAATAAAAATAGCCTCTTCAACAAATGGTATTGGGAGATCGGGACTGCTGTATGTAAAAAAATGAAACTTGACCACAAACTTACACCATACACAAAAATAAACTCGAGATGGATAAAAGACTTAAATATAAGTAGTGATAACATAAAAGTACAGAGGAGAACACACGCAGGAATCTCAGATATTCCACCCAGCAATATTGTCACCAATATGCCCCCCTAGAGGAAGGCATACAAAGGACAGAAAAAACAAATGGGATTTCATCAAAATAAAAAGCTTCTGCAAGGCTAAAGAAAACATTAGAAAAATGAAAAAGCAACCAACTGTATGGGAAAATATATTTGCCAATGATGTCTCAGACAACTGTTTGATCTTCAAAATATATAAAGAACGCACACGACTCCACTCCAGAAAGACAAATAATACAATTAAAAAATGGGCAAAAGACCTGAACAAACATGTTTCCAAGGAGGACATACACAGGGCCCCGAGACATTATGAAGGGATGCTCAGCATCACTAGCCAACAAAGAGAGGCAAATTAAAACAAGGAGACCCCACTTCACACTGGTGAGAATGGCCATCACAAACAAATCAACAAACGAGTACTGGCAAAGTGGTGGAGCAACGTGCACCCTAGTACATTGATGGTGGAATGCAGATAGGGCAGCCACTCTGGAAAATGGTATGGAATTTCCTCAAAACACTAAAAATGGAACTGCCTTTTGACCCAGCAATTCCACCACTGGGATTATACCCCAAAAATCCTGAAACCCTAATTCAAAAGAACATATGTACCCCAATGTTCATAGCAGTACAATTTACAATAGTCGAGTGTGGGAAGCAACTTAAGTGCCCATCAGTAAATGAGTGGATCAAGAAACTGTACATTTACACAATGGAATAGTATGCAGCAGAAAGAAAGGAGGAGCTCCTACCCTTCACAACAGCATGGATGGAACTGGAGAGCATTATGCTAAGTGAATAAGCCAGGAGGTGAAAGACAAATACCATATAATCTCACCTATAAGTGGAACATAATGAACAAAACAAGCAAGCAAAATATAATCAGAGACAGTGAAATAAGGAACAAACTGACAGTAACCAGAGGGGAGGGGGGATCGAGATAACAGAGAAAAAAGGCAAAGAGTCCTCAAGGAACATACATAAAAGGACCCATGGACAAAGCCAAAGTGGGTAGGACTGAGGGTGAGTGGTAGTTGTGGGAAAATGGAGACAACTGTATTTGAACAACAATTTAAAAAACTGAAAAAGAAAAAAAGAATACCTTTTCATCCTATAGTATAGTCTCTTGTCACACCATTAATAATTTAATTCTCATTACAGCAGTTTAGAAATGTTTTTAAAATCAAAAACAGAATTGAACCATCAAGGGTAAAAATAAACCATGAGTTTATTTTAATAAAGTTTATTATAAAAAGATTCAGTCCCTGATGATATATGGTGGTTTTACGTTTCAACTCCACTACAGTTACAATTTCTCAAAATTAAAGGAACAGGTTTGCTTTGTTCATGAATACGAAGTGTCTACTTGACAAATATTGTTCTTTCTCATTGTATATGATTAGAACCTTTACTATATAATTAATCTCATTCAAAGGTTTAAAAAAATACATACCCTCACTTAATTACTGAAAAATGTCAAGAGCAAGGAAAGTAATTTAGTATTTTCAGAAAACATCATATGGTAATGAAGTGTATTAATTGTGTCATCAGAGTCCAGTATGAATGTTGTCTCAGCTATTCAACTATGACCTTGGACAAATTATTTTATTTGTCCCATCTGCGCTTAGCTCATCTGTAAGACGCTGAAATAACGTGTCACACATGGTCGTGGAAACAGACGATGGTTAAGTTGCACCCACACTGAAAGTACTCCACAAGTTAACCCGCCTGCCTTCACCCGTCAGATAGGAATACATTTTAATTAAATGGGGACTCACTGTTACGTAACAAAATGGTCAAACTGAACCCTTTCCCGTCGGTTTATTAAATCTTCGATGATTATTTTCTCACATTGGAAACGCTATAAATTACTCAATTGTTCTGAAAAGCATACGTATCTTAACGCTTTGTTCTGAAGTAGAAAAGCTTACAATCATTTTAAAAATAAACATATCACTCTCCAAAAAAAAAAAAGTCCAAAACGGAAATGTAGCCATAGTAAGTAGCCCGGGTTCCACAAACACTATGTGATAGAAAGGTCAGGACTTTCATTTTTAGCCCCTAAGCTTCTAACAGGGTCATCGAAGAAACCGAAAGCAGGAGATTTCGAAAGACACTAGTACCAAAAGGAAACAGTTCAAATTGTAAAGTGGAGGCTTTCTGAGATTTGACCAACATTCCAAGCTCCAGAAGCTCCGGGGTCAGGCCTACCTGGGCCAGAAAGGAAATACTGAGTTCTGAAAGGGACACCGGACAAAGATCAGCTAAAGCTGCCGTCTTCCGTCGTCTCCAAAGCGAAAGCAAATCCCTGGCTGAGGGAATGGACCCTCCCACAGGCCCAGGGTCTCCCGAAGTCCCCCGGCCTCCCGCGGCCTCCCGGAACCGCAGCTCCTCACGCCTCCGGCGGGCCCGACAAATGACTCTGCAAAGTCGCATTTCCACCCTCACTCCCTACCGGGCCCTCTGAAAGCATCGAGCCAGAGATCAAAGACGTGAGAAAACCCGATCGGCGATTATACTGCAACCTCATCTACGCAGAGGACCTCCATACCTGAACGTAGTCAACGAAAAGCTGTAACCGCGCTCCGCCATCTTTACCCCGAGAGTCGAAGCACGTCCACGCACCTGCGCACTGCAGTCGGCTTCTGTTCACTTCCCTCCCCAGGCCTTCCTTTTTCTCGCATTGGTTGGAAGAGAGGCCGAGTCCCTCCAGCGGCAGGCTGGGCGTTGTAGTTCCAGAAGCGAGTTTGCCGGGCTCTGCGTCGGAGCGCGTGCTGGGGCAGGGGCGGGGCGCACCAGCCGAGGTCGCGGGGCCCTCGAGCTGGGAAGATGGCGGCGGCCATGTTTGTGGTGGTGGTGCCCCAACGGCCGATGGCCCGACTCCTCCGAAACTGGCGGGAGCTACTGCAACGGAAATTTCTGGAGACCAGGCCAGGCCTTCCTAGCCCTCCTTGGGGTATGTAAAGAAGACCGGCATAGAGAAGGGGTGGATGAGGGAACCCCAGGCAGCGTGGTGGGTACAATTCATACTCTGCCTTTTTCCCTCGTTCAGATCCGCCTTAGGAGACCTTGTCAAGGACATTTATTTAGGAACAAGAGACAGCTGGGTTTTTTCTGCTCCCTCTCCGCAATAAAGAAAAAAGTCCTCTCTCCCATTGCTACCCAGAACGTCCCCCAAGCTAATTAGCTCAGCATTTAGTGACCACCGCCTAGATTCGTTTTTACCTTTCCTTTCCAGTCCTCTAACACCTTAAAGCAATTCATCATCTTTTGTGGTATTTGAGCTCTGTGCAGTTGAATCCAAATCCTTATTACCGGACAGGGGCCTGGCCGTGAGTGGGCCTGCCTAGCACCTGTAGTGCTTGGGTCCTTAAATAGGAAAGATTTCACAACACAGAGTCCAGGTGACTACGAGGATACATTTATTAAAGCTGGGGGCAATGACACAGGGAAGGGCTTAGCACAGAGGAAGCAACAGGAGAGCTTTGGCTTGCCTACCTTAATTCACTGGGTAGTCAGAAGAAAGGGGGCTTTAGGGAGGGGTTCAGGAGATTAGCCTGGGGCAAGCTACCGGAGGCCCATTGCTTTACAGTTTAGGAGACAGGTGCCTTAAAGAAAGAAGTGGGGGTGGGGCGAGAGGAAAGGAAATGGCCCCACTTCTACCCACAGGCAGAGCACACGGGCAAGGTGGGTCCTTTATCTTGACAATTTCATCTCTTGTGGTTGGGAATCTTAGGGGAGGTCTAAAGGGAGGGTTTCAGTAGAATATTTATTAGTTCTCCAGATGTGTCCTTTTAGGGTCCTGATCTCCACTGATTGGTCTTTGGTCTTGGCAGTTGGACCTGGTGTGGCCCACCTGCTTTTGCCGCTTTTCTGGGCCCATTGCTGAAATACAGCTGAGGCCTAGATGTTATCTCCAGAGAGGAAAGTTCAGGGGAGGTTACCCTGGGGGTGAGGTTCTTTTTTCCCCGGTGTTGCACCCTGCCAGGTCTTCTGCCCTGGTGACCATCTGCATCTGGCTGTAAATTCCACCATTGTGTTTAGCTATCTGTCTCTGTTTCCCTATTCCACTTGCCAGTGAATTTTCATAGCTTCACTATCCTGTCTCACCTGTCTTCCCCCCCCCCGAAACTAATTTGAATGGGAAGCTTCTTAGATATTAAAATTGGCATTGCTTTGGTGTTTACATTCTACCCCTTTCCTAAGATGTCCCAAACATGATAATACCCAGGCAGCCTGAACTGAGAGCTATATGCCAAAGCCTACCTGTGCTTCCTGGGATGATTTCCAGAATTATACCATTAGACATCCCTACCTTTCAACTGATGAACTAGGCTGAAAAGGTTCCTAAGTTAAATACATCTTCTGGAACCTGTGCTGTTAACCACTGGGCTATGCTTAGGAATACGTTTAGATATATTGAAAGGGAGTACCAGATGAGTGTTTCAAAGTTTTGTGTATTCTTAAGAGTTCCTAAAATCAAAAGAAGAATTGCAAGTCTGAGTAATAGCCAGGAGAGGGTTAAGGAATCTATTTGATTTTATAAACAATTTAGATAAACAAAAGTGAAATGTTGATGGTCGCATAAATTACTATCATATAAAGAAAGGTGAGCTAGTTTTTTTTCTTAGAACAGATAGGAATCAAGGTTAAATATTACGAACTAAGTGACTTAAATAGGGCCTGCCAACTTACGAGTGTGTGACAAAGGAACTAACTCAGTTTGAATGAAATAAAAAAAGGATCAGTGGGCAGTTATCTTAGTGTTGGTTACAGGTGCATTTGGGGACTCTCATGCTTACATTTATTGTAAAGTGATTAGGTAACGGACAGTTGAATGATTTTCTTCTTTTTTTTTTTTTTTGCTTTGTTTTGTTTAAATTAGGTGCCTCAGACTTGTATTTATGTTTACCACTAAACCCCAGAGTTCTGTTTTTCATAAGGTGAGATACTTTTGATAGGATTTCACTGATTTATTTCAGCAGATGCCTCGAAGGAAAACTTCTATTTGTGTTCTTTAAATTTGCTTTATGTATGAGCTTTAGTATAATTTAATAGCTAAGATTTTCTGCTAAATGACTATTGAATATAATATTCTAAATTATCTGTAAATATATCTGTTTTCATATCACTGTTGACTAAGGAGAATGATACCTGTAAATAGTCATTTAGAAGCTAAAACTGATTCTAAATCTCCATGTTTTATTTTGTAGGACCAGCATTAGCTATCCAAGGTTCAACTACATTTATAGAACCAGTAAATAATACTAATGGAAGTAAGGAGATCCCCAGCCTTTTGGATGGTATCTTTTGGATGGCAGCACCCAAAAACAGACGCAGCATTGAAGTTAACCGGTGTAGGAGAAGAAATCCTCAGAAGCTTATTAAAGTTAAGGTAATGTGTTGATTTTTGTGAATGTGCTTTTTCTCATGACTACCACTGCATATTCTGGTATGTCCATATAACCTGTGGGTACATTATTCTCAGATTTTTATGTCTACTTTCTTCTGGCCTAAAGGTGTACCTATGGGTACAGTTATTCAATTGTATGAATTATATAAAATACAGTATTCTGATTATGCATGTCTACTGTGCTATAGCCTGATAGGTAGGAACACTGTCAAGGAGGGAGTTTGGAGTCTGCACAGAGGACTGGGTTGTGAAGAGCATGACTTTTTACCTGTGAGCTGTGCCAGTCCTAGGCTATTAATCTTCAAAGCATTGTGGTCAGAGAATATGCTCGGTTTGATTTAAGTCTTAAATTTGTTGAAGCTAGTTTTGTGTCTTAACATATTGACTCTCTCTTAGAATGTTTCATATGCACTTGAAAAGAATGTATAGTTTGGTGTTCTGGGATGAAAAGCTCTATAAAAGTCAAAGCTGTTTATGTCTATTTGGTCCATTGTGCTATTTAAAGCTGATTATTTCCTTATTGATTTTCTGTTTGGATGATTATCCATAGCTAAATCCAGCCTGCTACTCTATGCCTTTTAATTGGTGAATTTGCCCATTTAGGGTGATTTACATTTATGGTGATTATTGATATGTGAGGTTTTCCAAAGCTATTTTATCTGGTAGCTCTGTATCTTCATTGTTTCTTTGATTTGGTGTTTCTGTCTGTTACTTTACTTTGGTGGTATTCTGTGATTTTTTTCCTGTGTTTCCTCTGTTTTTTATGTTCAGTTTTTGATTTTTTTTTTATTGGTTACCTTAGGTTTATGTAAAAGAAAGTTTCATGTATACAGTAGTTCTCTCTTTTATGATTGCATCTTCATTCACCGGTGCAAGTTCAGTCCTTTGCCTCTCACCCTTTTATGTTTTTGATATAACAAATGATCCCTTTTTATGCTGAGTTTATTTCCAAATTGCAGTAGCTATTGTTTTCTTTTTAGAAATGTTTTACCTTGTTTAACCCTTATGTTAAAGTTTTAAACACTTTTTCTGAACAAAGGTAGCATTTCCTGTTTCTTGTTGCTGATAGACATGTTTCTAATAGTTTTATATCCTTTTTTCTTTTCAGTAGAACACCCTTCAGTATTTCCTATAGTACTGTTCTTGTGGTAAATTCCCTCAGCTTCTGTCTGTTTGGGAAAGCCTTTATATCCCCTTCATATCTAAACGATAACTTTGCTGGACATTTGAGGTCTGTCTGGAAAAAGTCCAGCCATTGTTAATATAATGAGAATGATTTCAGCGACATCAGTGTAACCTGGCAGCCAGGGAGAGCGGACTGCAGTGCACATGCATGAACAATGACAACTTCGTGGCACTAGTCGGGGGAGTGGTAGACACTGTTGAGTGAGCACGTGTACTGTGTGACCATCACATTCAAAATAACTGAGCAAGTAGGGCAATGAATCTGCATCAAATTTTGCATTAAGCTTGAACATTCCTCCATGGAAACTGTTGGAGGAATTCAGAAGGATTCAGAAAACTGTTGATGATTCAGAAGGATTTCAGGGATGTTACAATGAGTGCAGCACAAATAAATGTGTGGTACAGTGCTTCAGAGATGGTCGAGAGTCTGTTGAAATCAATCCACACTCTGGAAGGCCTGCAACAAGCAGAACACCTGAGAATGTTGAACATATACAGGCTGCAATGAACAAAGATCAATGACTGACAGTGCAAGAACTAGAAGCTAATCTGGGGATTCCAAAAAGTACGGTGTCCGAGATTTAGATGCAGAATTGCGGCATGAAACATGTCATGGCAAAATTCAGTCTGTGTCTTCTGCTACCAGAGCAGAGGGAACATGGTGCTACAGTTCATGATTTGATTCAAACCACTATCAGTGAACCAGATGTCCTTAAGAAGGTCATAACCAGAGATGAATCATGGGTCATTGGCTATGATGACCCAGAAACAATGGCCCAGTCATCCCAATGGAAGTCACCTGGTTCTCCACGCCTGAAGAAGGCGCAGCAAATTTGCATCAAGAGCAAGACCATATTAATACTTTTAGTACTGCTCATGAGTTTTCTCGTGTTTCACGCACCATCTGTTAAGGACAGCATCACGAGATAATTTAATTAACGTGCAGTTTGCCCAAAAACCTGTGGTCCCAAGAGTATGTCTTAGAGATTTCTATGTGGTACAAAATCTGTTAACTGTGTTTTCTGATTAGGGAAGTGTGGTCCATCATGAGTATGCATCTCCAGGACAAACAGTTAATAAGGACTACTACTTCAATGTTCTTTGTCAATTGAGAGATGCAATAGGGTGAAAATGGTCTCAGCTATAGGCAGCTGGTGATTGGCAGCTTCAACACAACAATGTGTCTACTCATGCATCATGTCCCGAGCAGTTTTTTGGCAAAACATCAAATCACCCAGGTGACTCAGCCCCACAACAGCTCAGATTTGGCACGCTGCAACTTCTGGCTTTTCCCAAAACTAAAATCACCTTTGAAAGGGAAGAGATTTCAGACCATGGATGAGATTCAGGAAGATACTATGGGGCCCCTGATGGCAATTGGGAAAACTGTGTGAGATCCCAGGGTGCCTACTTGGAAGGGTACAGAGGCATCGTTGTCCTATGTACAATTTTTCTTGTATACTGTATCTTCAATAAATGTCTCTATTCTTTGTATTACGTGCAGAGACACTTTCTGGACAGACCTCGTGTTCTTGGCTAGTGATATCTCCCTTTATTATTTGTGCAATTGACTGTACTTTCTCCTAGCTTATAGGGTTTCTGCTGAAAAAATCCAATCATAATCTAATGAGATTCCTTTACTAGGTCATAGTCTTGTTTTCCTTGCCTGCCTTTGGAATTACTTCTTTATCATTAACTTTTGACAGTTTTAATATAATGTGCCTTAGAAAAGGCTTTTTTGGATTTTGATAATTAGGTGTTTTGTTATCTTACTGGATTGAGGATCCAGTTCTTTCCAATTGGTTTGGGAAGCTCTTGTCCATTATTTGTTTGAATAGGCGCTCTGTCCCCTTCTCCCTCTGGGATATCCATTATTCTTATATAGCTCTTTCTGATGGAGTTAGGTCTTAAAGAGTTCTTTTTAAAAAAATTATTAAATTTATTGTGGTGACACTGGTTAACAAAAATTATACAGGTTTCAAGTGTATAATTCTACATCACATCATCTGTCCATTGTACTGTGTGTTCACGTCCCAAATCAAATCTTTGTCACCATTTAACTGCCCTATGCCCTCCTCCACTGCCCCCTGGAAATCACATACTGTTGTCCATAGTATCTAACTATGTCCAATAGTGTCTAACACTATTTTCTCTCTTTTTATTTCTTTTTTGCTCAATCCCTCCATCCTCCCCACTGACAGCAGCTGTTCAGCCTACTCTGTCTAGAAGTCTTATCTCTATTTTGCTCATAAGTTCATTTTGTTCATTAGATTCCACATCAGAGTGAAATGATATGATACTTGTCTTTCTCTGACTGGCTTGTATCACTTATCATAATGCTCTTCAGGTCCATTCATGCTGTTGCAAAGGGTAAGATTGTTTTCTTTCTTATAACCAAGTAGTATTTTATTATGTAAATGTACCACAGCATTTTTTCCCATTCATTTACTGATAGACTCTTGGGCTGCTTCCAAATCTTGGCTTTTTGTAAATAACACCATAGTGAACATAGGGGTGCACATATTCTTTTGAATTAATATTTCAAGTTCTGTCAGGTAAGTTCCCAGAAGTGGAATTGTTGGGTCATAAAGCAGTTCTATTTTTAATTTTTTGAGGTCCATATTGCTTTCCATAATGGCTGCACCAACCTGCACTTCCACCAACAGTGCTTGAGGATTCCCTTTTTGATAAATCAACACCAACACTTGCTTGTTAATTTGCTCCTGATAGCCATTTTGACAGGTGTGAGGTGATATCTCATTTTGGAATCATTAGTGTTCTCTGTATACAGTATTGCGTCATCTGCAAATAGCGACAGCTGTTCTTCCTTTCCCATTTGGATGCCTTTCATTTTTGTCTGATTGCTGTGGCTATAACTTTGGTACCATGTTGAATATGAGTGGTGAAAGGGATCATTCCTGTCTTGATCCTGATCTTAAGAGAAAGGCTTGTGCCCTGGCTGGTGTAGCTCAGTGGATTGAGAGCGGGCTGGGAACCAAGCGGTCCTGGTTCGATTCCCAGTCAGGGTACATGCCTGGGTTTCAGGCCAGGTCCCCATGAGGGCCATGTGAGAGGCAACCATACATTGCTGTTTCTCTCCCTCTCTTTCTCCCTCCCTTCCCCTCTCTCTAAAAATAAAATAAATAAAATCTTTAAAAAAAAAAAGAGAGAAAGGCTTGTAGTGTTTACCTGTTACGTAAGATGTTGGCTGTTGGTTTGTCATGTATAACCTTTATTACATTGAGATATGTTGCTCCGTTTCCATTTTGCCAAGAGTTTATCTCATAAATGGGTGCTGGATTCATCAAATGCTTTCCCTGCATCGTGTGGTTTTTATCCTTCATTTTGTTTATGTAGTATATCACGTTTATTGTTTTGCAGATATTATACCAACTTTGTATCCCTAAAATAAGTCGTAATTGATCATGGCGTATGATCTTTTTAATGTATTGCTGGGTCCAGTTTGCTAATATTTTGTTGAGGATTTTAGCATCTATGTTCATCAGGGATATTGGCTTATAATTTTCTTTCTTTGTAGTGTCTTTACCAGTTTTAAAATTAATGATAATTCTGGCCTTGTAAAATGAGCTTAGTAGTCTTCCCCTCTCTTCACTTTTTTAGAATAGTTACAGGACGAGAGGTAGATGTTAGTTCCTCTCTAAATGTTTGGTAAAATTCTCGTGTGATGCCATTTGGTTCAGGGTTTTTGTTTGTTGTGAGTTTTTTGGTTACTGCTTCAATTTCACTAGTTGTAATCTGTCTATTCAAATTCTTTGATTCAGTTTTGGAAGATTGTGTGTTTCTAAGGTTTTATCCATTTGTTTCCAGATTGTTCAATTGGTTGGCATTTAGCTTACAATATTTTCTCATGATCCTTTGTATTTCTTTGGTATCAGTTATTCTCCTCTTTCATTTCTGATTTATTTGGATTCTCTCTTTTTCTGTGAGTCTGGTTAAAGTTTTCTCAATCTTGTTTATCTTTCCCAAGAACCAGCTCTTTGTGGATTCATTGATCTTTTGTATTGTGTTTTATCAGTTTTATCTGTTTTCTTGTGATTGATTTTCAGTTTTATAGCATTATGGTCAGAGAAGATGCTTGATATAATTTGTCTTTTTAAATTTATTGAGATTGTTTCATGTTCTAACATGTGGCCTGTCTCAGAAAACGTTCCAGGTGCACTTGAAAATAAAGTATATTCTGCTGCTTTGATGTGAAGTGCTCTGAAGATATCAATTAAATCTATCTGGTCTAATTTGTTCTTTAAGGCCACTATTTCCTTGTTGATTTTTCTGTGTGGAAGCTCTATCTATTGATGTCATTGGGGTGTTAATAACCCCTACTATGACTGTATTACTTTTGATTTCTCCCTTTATGTTGATCTGGGTCTGCTTTGTATATTTAGGTTGTAGGGTAAACAGAGGCAGTCTGGCTCCTTCACCCAAAAGTCTGGGTAGCAAAGATAAGCTGTTCTCATAGCCTTGAGACTGGGTCCTATAAATGATTCCCATAATATTAAGTGGGCTCCCATCAGAATCTTGCTCTGTTATACAATGTATCCTGGGACCCTGCTGGCTTTGTCTGTATTTGGTATATAAGGGAGTTAGGGGCTTCCGGCAGGGAGACCTGCAGATTGCAGCATGCGTGGATCGTCCACCCTTGAATAAATGTGTGTCAAGCATCCCCACAGCTCCTCGTATATTCTTCCATCTGCCCAAATCGAGAGTGGACCTGTCCAACCATGAACAGTCACAACACTTAGGTGCTCTTATGTTGTCTGCATAAATGTTTACATGGGTTAATCCTCTTCTTGGAATGTTCCCATTTGTAGTGTCTTTCTTTGTCTTACTATAGCCTTTTTTTTTTTTTTAGTCTGTTTTGTCAGATACAAGTACCATCTCTTTATTTTTGGCTGTATATATCTTTCAGTCTGAGATGGGTCTTTTAATAGACATCATGTGTATGGCTCTTGTTTTCTTATCCATTTATTAACCTGTATCTTTTAATTGGAGTATTTAAGGCATTTACATTTAAAGTGGTTGTTTATAGTTATGTATTTATTGCCATTTTATTCTGTTAACTATGTTGCTTTGTTTTGTTTCTCCTCCTCCTCCCCTTCCTCCTCTTCCTTCCTCAAACAGGTCTTACAATATTTCTGTAATACTGGTTTGATGATAGCAAACTCCTTTAGCTTTTTCTTTTCTGGGAAGCTGTTTATTTCTCCTTCAACTTCAAATGATAGCCTTGCTGGGTAAAGTAGTCTTTGTTGTAGGTTGTTCCTTTTTATCACTTTGAATATTTCATGCCATTCCCTCTGGCCTGAAATGTTTCTGTTGAGAAATCAGCTGACAGTCTTATGGGAGCTCCATTGTAGGTAACTGTTTTTCTCCTGTGGCTTTTACAATTCTGTTTGTCTTTAACATATGCTAGTATAATTATAATGTGTCTTATTATGGGCATCTTTGGGTCCATCTTATTTGGGACTCTGAGCTTCTGGTTTGTGTGTCTTTTTCCTTTACCAGCTTGGGAAGTTTTCAGTCATTCTTCAAATTGGTTCTCGATCCCTAGCTCTCCTTCATCTTGTATCCCTATGATGTGGATGTCGTCATGCTTCATGTTGTCTCATGAGTCCCTTAAACCGTCCATTTTAGTTTTTTGTTTTTGTACTGCTTTGATTGGGTGTTTTTTTCTTCCTTGCTTTCCAAATTGCTGATTCCATTGTCATCTTTATCCAAACTACTCTATTTCCACTGTATTTTTTTTCAGATATTGTATTCTTTATTTCTGATTGTTCCTTGTTAATGTTTTTTATGCCCTTTTTTATGTTGTTGAGCATACTATAACCATGACTTTGAAGCCTATAGCTGATAAATTGCTTCCCTCCATTTCATTTAGCTATATTTTTTGTAAATTTCTTCTCTTCTTTCATTTGGGATGCTTCATTTTCTCCCCATCTTTGTTGCCTCTTTGTGTTTGTTTTTGTGTATTAGATTGGCTATGACTCCCATTCTTGTTGGGGTGGCTATGTGGCTCACCCCCGACCATGGTGTTTGAGCTGCTGCGCAGGTGCTGACAACATGAATCAGAATTTGCCTCAGCAGGGTTTGGTGCCTGCTGAGACCTCTAGATATGTGGCTTGTGAAGCCTATTGGATCTTACTGTGATGTTTTCTGAAGCTTGCCATTGGGTGTGTTTGCTCTCCGCCTTTTTGAAGAGACTGTGGTATAGGACAGATGTAAGGGCTACCTGTGACTTTGGCAACTGGCCCTTGGCAACCTGTTTGGAGCTACAAGCAAGCCACAGTTTGTGCATTTGCTGGGCCTGGGTGTGCACAGGAAGGACCAACTGCATACCAGTGCCGCCTTTTACCAGCACCAGGTCTGGGGGCTGGTCAGCAAAAGTGTCAAGACACCTCAACAAGGTTTGCTTCTGCCTGTCTCCACCTGCTAGCTGCCTGCCTGTTAAGCTCAGTCATGAAAGAGTCTCTGGGTGTACCCCTCAGTAGGGCAAAAGTTCCACAGTGTGTGGTGAGACAGTCCAGAGGGTGGGGTCATTGTTTTCCTTCGGGGTGATTCTGTCGGAGTGGGGTGGTCCACCCAAGTAGATGGTGTTTACATTTTGGGAGAATGATTTCAGCACAGGGATCCTGGCAGCTGTCCCTTGAGCTCCCTCCCCAGAGCTACAAACCCCAGGCTAGATTCATACAACTCTAGTACGCTCTGCCTTCCCTCCACCAGAGCACAGGGTGAGTGGCTGAAATTTTGTTCATTGGCCTTTTAAGAGAGTGCTTGTGTCTAACAGGCCCCTGCTTCTCCCTGGCAGACAGAAACCCAGCTGCTTTTCTCATCCAGGTGTTATGTGGGCACATCTTCCTAGATCTGGTGCTCCCAGCTGGGGAGCCTGGCTAGACTCCCTACTCCTCAAGGATAAACCTCTTGCAGTTGAGATTTGTCTCCTGAACTTCAGCCACCCCACCCCCTGTGGGAGCATGCCAGCCCTTTTGTGTCTCTGCTCTTCCTGCCAGTCTTACTGTGGCTTCTTCTATAAATCCTTGGTTGTAAGATCTCTCTAGCTAGTCTTCGGTTGTTTATTCAGGATGATTGTTCTCTCATTTAATTGTAAATGGCAGTTTGGTCTTGGGAGGAGAAAAGAAGACCAAACTGCCATTTACAATTAAATGAGAGAACAATCATCCTGAATAAACAACCTACTCTGCCAGCATCTTGGATTTCCAGCATTCCTATAGTTCTTTCTTGCTTTTTTTATTAATTAATTAATTAATTTTATTTGCATGCAAAGACATGGCACACTGATTTTAGAGAGAGGGGAATGGAGATGGAGACAGAGAGAAACATTGATGTGAGAGAAACATCTATTATCCGTTGCCTCTCACATTCGCCCCAACCTGGGACTGAACCACAGCCTAGGCATGTGCCTTGACTGGGAATCAAACCATGATGTTTCAGTTGACAGGACAACACTCCAGCCAGCTGAGCCACATTGGCCAGGGCTCATTTTCATTTTTACTCTCAGATCTCTCTGTTCTTTCATCTGATTTCTAGCTTTCTATCTTCAACATCACTAGTTCTTTTTTCTATACATGGTCAGCTCTGTTCCTTGGCTTGGCCAGTTTATTTTTCATCTCCAGAATTTCCTTTTTTTTTTTTTAGATTTTTATTTATTTATTTTTAGAGAGAGGAGAAGGAAGGGAGAAAGAGCAATGTATGGTTGCCTCTCAGATGGCCCTCACTGGGGACCTGGCCCGCAACCCAGGCATGTGCCCCAACTGGGAATTGAACTGGGACTGCCTGGTTCCCAGCCCACGCTCAATCAACTGAGCTACACCAGCCGGGCTCATCTCCAGAATTTCTGGTTGGCAATTTTTTTATACTTTTAATCTCTTTGATAAATTACTCCTTTTGTTCATTGATTATTTTACGAGTTCAGTAAACTCTGAGTTTTCATGTATTGTTGTGTTTTCCTTTTTTTTTTTTTTTGAATTTTCATCTTTGTCATTTCTAGAGATGTTTTATTTTCTTTTTAAGCAACCTTGTTACTTTGGTTATTCACTGTATTTGATTATTTCTATGCCTAGACATTTGTGGGAATAAAGCATACTTTAAAAAAAAAACTTGACCTCTCATTGCTTAGCACATTGATAAGTAGAGGCCTTTCTTTTGAGTAGGTGTTGCTGAAGCATAAGCCACAGGTGCATAGCTGCTTCCCCTCACCCTCCCAGACCTCACATCAGCCTCCAGCAGACTCTGTAGCAGTGGAGATGTTGATACCAGCACACTCTTCACAGCCCTGAGGACTGGAAGGGCAGAAATACTTCTCCCTGAGCAGCAAGCACACACTGCAATTCAACCCAGTGACAGAGGTTGCTGGGGCTTCTGTGATCTTACCTGAATTACCGGGGCTTCTGGGATCTTCTTGGGGGCAGTGTTGCCTTCTCTGTGTAATATGACCTGTATTCCTTGGGGAGGTGGGTATCCTTAGTCTGGGCACCATCCCCATTGGGAATTAACAGTGAGCAGTGGTTCTCTGGGCCTGTGACATCTCCATGCTGCCTGCTGCAACTAGATACTTCTAGCAGTGTTGTACTGTCTGAGGTTTCCCAGGGCCCCCACCAGGCTCCACTGCAATGTGTGGGTGGCAGTTGTGTGGGTGGGCGGGGAGTAGTCAGTTCTTGCATTTGTGGCTTTGCTGGCTTCCTAATAATGGTATCTGCCAGACCTCAGTTGCTACAGCTCTGCCACTGGGTTATATACCACGGTATGCTCCTGCCCTTTAGAGAGATCTTTCTGTCCCTCTAGTCCTCAGGGCTGCAGAGAGAGTGTTCACTGTAACCCAACACCTCTGCTGCTGCAACATCTGCTGCCGCCACTGTGAGCTCTGGGAGGGTGAGGGGAGACAGCTCTGCATGTGTGCTTTTGTTTTCTGACTGATAATAGCCACTGGTGGACACCAGCTTACACACTTTTGTGTTTTGTCTCTGCCCCTTTTACAAGGTATAGCTGAAGTATATGCTGGTTACTCAAGAGGAATGTTGATTGTATTCTATTCCTTAGAGCTCAGATTATCTGTGCTGTAACCCAACACTTGCCCTACAACTGAGTCTTCTGGGGCCATAGTGAGTTCTGGGCTAAATCTTTGGTACCTGTGTCTGGCATTCCTCTTTCCCTTTTCCCCTGTTCCCTAATACACATCCACCGTCAGATGTTTCAATGCGTGGATCTCTCAGATGTATTTCTTTGTTTTTTTTAATTTCTTTTTCTTTTTTTTATTGTTGTTCAAGCACATTTGTCTCCATTTTCACCCCAACACACCCTCTGGTCCCCTCATCCCTGTCTCTCACCCTCAAACCACACACCCTTTGGCTCATAATTTTTTTTTTTTTTTGCTTTTTTAATTTATTTATTTATTTATTTATTTATTTATTTATTTTTGTTTAATTACACTTATTTGCATCCTCTCCCCTCCTCCCTTCCCCTCCCGTCCCACCTCCCCCCCCAGCCTCCCTCCTCCCTCTTAGTTCTGTCCATGTCTCCTCTACAGTGATTCCTGAAAACTCTTCTCCCCATTGTCCCCTTCCCCCCTCTCCCCTGTCTATTGTTAGACTGTTCTTAATTTCAGTGTCTCTGGTTATGTTTTGCTTGCTTTCTGCTTTTGTTGGTTATAATCCGGTTAAAGGTGAGATCATATGGT
>PVJI01018986.1:0-32054 GCA_004026765.1 Micronycteris hirsuta
CTCTCTTTGTCTTGGAATTTTGCCATTTTAATGATGATGTGTCTTGAAGTGGGCCTGTTAGGGTTCCTTTTGATTGGGACTCTCTGTATTTCCTGGATTTGTGTGGCTTTTTCTCTCATCAGATTAGGGAAGTTTTCCATCATTATTTTTTCGAACAGGTTTTCCATCCCTTGCTGCTCTTCCTCTCCTTCTGGTATCCTTATTATACGAATATTGTTACGTTTCATGTTGTCCTGCATTTCCCTTAATACCTATTCATTCTTTCTAAGCCTCTTTTCCTGTTCTTGCTCTTTTTGGGTGCTTTTTTCAACCTTGTCCTCCAGCTCGCTGATCCAATCCTCTGCCTCAATGAGCCTGCTTTTGTTTCCTTCTATTGTATTCTTCAGTTCAGATATTGTATTCCTCATTTCCTCTTGGCCCCTGTGAATAGTTTCTATTTCCTTTTTCATGTTGACATAGTTTTCAGTGAGTTCATTATAGTTTCCCTGTAGTTTGTGGTAGTTTTCTGTGAGTTCATCAAGCTTCTCGAGTTACTTGAGCTGCCTGATAACATATGCTTTGAACTCAGTGTCTGATAGTTGGCTTGCCTCTGTTTCATTTATCATTCTTTCTGGGGCTTCCTCCTTTCCTTTCATTTGGGGATTGTTTCTTTGTCTTCCCATTGTTTGTGGGATTCTTCTTGCTAGCCTCTTGTTCTTAAATCGATCTGTCAAGTTCTCTTTTTCTTAAATTGATCTGTCAAGTTCTCTAATTTTGTGTCACTCTCTGTTTTTTTGGGCTGACTCTTGTCTGGGTCCCTCTCTATTCTCTTCAGAATTCCAGGTTTTAATGTCTCACCTGTTGATAAAGAAGTGAGGGGAAGGGAGAAAAAGAAGGAAAAGAAAGCAAAAGAAAAGGAAAAAGAAAGATAAAGAAGAAAATAATTTGAAAATAACATAAAATAAAAAATAATAAAAAATAGGAAATAAAAGGAAGAGAAAACTAGGAATACCAAATGAAGGGAAGGTAGAAGGAGTTAAAAAAATATAGAGAGATAGATAGGAAGAAGGGTGGGGAAAAACAAACAAAGAAACAAAGAGAAAACAAAAGAAATAATAAAAAAAAAAAGACTTTTGTTGGCTGGCTTCAACAGCGTCAGGTTGGGAAGATCTGCTGTCCTCCTGGGCTGCACTCTCAGCTGCCGTCCCGCCTCCAGCCTAGTTGCCGGGAGTTTGCAGCATCTCCTCTGGGCCGCCTGACCTCCACCCTGAGTCAGAGTTTATGATGTCTGTGACTCCCCTCAGTGGGGCTCAAAGTAGCTCCTCTGTTTCTCCGCCACGGAGGGACTCTGCACCGCAGGTCTGGGTTGTGTCTCAGGCCCTCTAGGAGTGAGCTCCGCGCCCCTGCATTCGCTGATCACTTTTGTCTCCTGAATCGGAGCTTGCAAGCCGCAGGCCTGGGCGCCCGGTCGGGCACCAATGCTAGCCGCCCGGACTGGCTCCGCCGGGTGCACGCCCAATCCAGGAGCTCTGGGCCTGGGTTTCCCTTTCAGTTCAGACTCCAATTCCTCCCGCTGGGATCCCCAGCCTCTGCAGATCAGTCCCCAGGTACGCACCGACCTCCGGACTGCTGGGGACCAAGGCTCTTCCAACAGACGCGCGTCTGCCTTGGCAACTCACACACCCCAATCCAGCTCCCTCCCACGGAACCTGGAGCAAACCGGGAATCTGCTGCTACTGGATCCGCAGACCTCCTGGCTCCCCGCGAGACCCAAGGGACCCCTTCCCTCCGAAGCAGTCTCCCTACCGACTGATCTTTCAGTTTTCTGTGCAGTCCTGGTGGCCAATCTTCCCACACACCGGAATACAGCTGGGTGATCGTTCTGCTCCTCAGAAAATCGGCCAGATATCCCGCCAGTGGGCCGGAGGAAGCTGATCCCGCTCCCTCCTACTTCGCCGCCATCTTTCCCCTCAATGTCTTAACTATTTCATGGAATTTTTATCCAGAGAGATAAAAGTTAAAAATAACTTTAATGTTCCTTTCAGGAACTTTCTGAAAATTTTATTTTTAATGAGCATAAGAGTGTTTAACTTTTCAGTTATAATAACAAACAGCCCTTGTTCTAAGACTCTTCTATACCCTTACACCAAAACCCTCATTGTGCCGTGCCCACCAATGCCACGGTGTTCTATCTCGATCTTTACCCAGTCCTAACCAAGCCCTACCCCTCACCGGAGAGGTTTGCCTTAACCATACCCCCAAACCTCATAAATGCCAGCTTTTCTCTCTCCTCTTCACCATGCTACTCATTCATTGTGAAAGCGGCGTTCTCCCTTACTGCGGTAAGCAATAAACTCAGACTTAATAGGTTCTTTTGGGAATATTTTCAAGGATCCAGCATTTAAAAACACTAACAGTGATAGAACTTAAATAATGGCTGATGTTCCTCCAGAAAGGAAGAAATGGAGCTACAACTGAAGCCCAGGTAGCCTGACCCTGAAACCCTGTCGAGCACAGCACACTGTTTTACCTCCAATAAGTTGCAACGTGGAAGGAAAATGTGAAAATCACCCAGCACAATGTAACTACTAGTCTCCAATGGCATGAGGCCCAGAGCATTATTATCTTTTCAGCTATTCAGAGATAAAAATGACTAAATCAGTCTTTTCATCTTCCAAAGCTTAACTTTTAAGGGTTTTGTTACTTAGCTTTACAAATGTGTCATAGAGGTAATTAGCAAAAGTAATAGAATTTCTTTATAGTGTTATCTTATCACATGAAAATGTTGTGTTTTTATCACCATCAAACAGTGAAAAAAGGAACTCCCCAGAGTACCTATTTCTGAGTTGTTTTCACTGTGTGGCATATATTATTTTATCACCTAAATAGAGCAAAATTTTACTTTAAAGAAACATAAATGTTATAATAAAAGTAGATACTTTAATATAGCATTGCATATGTTTAGTCTCAAGATAACAAAGGTGTAACTTACAAAAACTACAGTGAGAATTAAAATTTTTAAATTACATATTTGAAGGTAATCATGGAAATAGGAACTATAACCAAAAAGAGTCAAGAAAGTTTCTAGAAAATTCTAGAAGTGAATTCTCTTCCTCTTCTTGTTTACTTTGCTTTCCATGATAATCTGTGTCCTTTGGTGACTCAATAAATCTGAGGCAAACATTTAATGTTTAATGTCCTCCTAGCCTAGTGTATGGAGAGCAACGCTCTAAGCAAACTGAACTGACTCTCCCAATTAATGGACTCTCTCCCATTCCTCTGTGAACCATACTGGCTGATTCCCACAGCAAACTGATCCCCACAGCAAACTGATCCTCAGCGCTGCTATATATACTACTCCACAGTCAGCCCGTGCACCTGTGCTCCCACCAGGTGAGTTGTATGCTTCCCTAGACTTAGTTCTTTTCGATCCCAACGGTGGTCATTGTAATAATACAAAACTACATATGGCTTAAGATGACAAGTTTTGCAGTAATGTGAGGGGCAGGTAGACAAAAAGCAAGATGGCTCATGTCTTAGAACGCTGGAAGAACTTGAGAACTCCAGTATCAGAAAACTTTGAAAGATCCACTGAAAATCTGTTTATGAAACAGGAAAATGTTGCCATGAAAACTAGATCAAAGAGTTCAGAAATCAAATTACTTTTCAAAAAGTGGTATCAAATCAAAACCCTGTGACAGAATTGGAAAAAAACTTTCAAGGTCCGGAAAAATTTTTGCTCTTAGATTGTAAGTTCTTTTTCTTATTTAAGGAAACAGACATTAGAAAACGTAGAAGGTGAATTAACAGTTATAACTTCATACAAAAGAACATGTAGAACCTCAGTCACCAGATTCTCTAAGAAAAAGCTTTGGGTCTACTACAAAAGATTGGCAAGTGAGTATGCATTTATATTGTATGTTTGAAGTAAAATCAAAAGTTCAACATCTCTATGTATATATCTTATGATTCGCTAACATGACTCACATTTTTTGTTTAACCAACTTTGATGGTTAATTTTCTGTGTCATTTTGCTGGGCCTTGGAATGCCCAGGTATTTAGTCAAAAATCATTCTGAGTCAGAGTCTGTCCACGAGGGTAATTTTTTGATGAGATTAACATTTGAATTTTTAGACAGAATAAAGCAGATTGCTCTCCCTGATGTGTGGGCCTCACCCTATAGTGGAATGCCTGGATATACCCAAAGGGCTGGCTCCTCTGCAAGTAAGAGAGAACTCCTCCTGCCTGACCACTGAGCTGGGAGATTGGCCTTTTCGTGCTTTCAGACTCAAACTGAAACATCAGCTCTTCTTGTGTCTCGGTCCTTCCTGCTTTCAAAATGGAACTACACCAACAGCTCTACTAAGTGTCCAGCTCGCTGACTGAATATCTGGGGGCTCATACGTGAACATTTATGATATGGCAAAAGAGGAAGAGCAAGCAAACAAGACTTGAGGACTAGATGGTGAAATAAGAGAAGAAACAGGAGAATGTGGAATCATTCTATTTCAAAAAAGATAATTTCAAGGAGTGGCCAGTTATATTAAATGCCAAAGCATCAAGAAGGATAAGGTTGCGGCAATTCTCCATGTATATATCAATATGGAGATCGGTTGTGACCTTTATAGAAAAAATTCTACTGGTATGGTCAGAATGAAAGCCACATTATAAGAACTGAAGAGAGAATTGTACCCCTAGTTAACAAGGTATATTGGATGCAAGTGTTTACTTCTGCTTCCTTTCACAACACCATTAAAAAGACAGCAAAAGAGATTTTTTTACATGAAGCAATGAACCCAGAAGATCACAAAAACTAAATGGCAGAAAACAGCAGACGAGAGATTTCAACACACTTTTGAAAGATGGAAAATGGATAGAAAAGGGATAACTGACTTACTAGTCTAGGAAATGTGCAAGTGAAAGCAGTAATGTGAGGGATGGGCAGACAAAAAGCAAGATGGCTCCTGTCTCAGAACCCTGGAAGAATTTGGGAACTCAGGTATCAGAAATCCTGGAAAGATCAGTTGAACATCTGTTTATGAAAGAGGTCCTCACATCTGCTCCTTCGATCTCCAGCTGGTGTGGGTCACCTGTCCTCATACCAGCAGAAGATGGAAGGAACCTCAGTCTCCAGAATGGTTGAATCTTTCACCAAACAATGATGAGAATGCCCCTAGCCCATTTGTACACACCAGGTTAGAGAATAGAGGATACCCTCTAGGGACAGCTGACTGGCCTGAGATTTAAAAAATGGAGAGATACTTATATTTGTGTACTCTTCAATGAAAAATCCAGGTGACCTTCAAGTGATGCTCACTACTGTCAAATCTACTTATGCAAATAGAACTCTTAACATGCAATTCAGGAAAAAATTAAACATCCAAAAAAACGTAGAGGAAATAGAAAATAGAACAAGGACTAAAAAAAACTTCAAAAGGTATTTTAATAATATTTTAAAAGAGTTACAAGGTGATGTTACACCCACAAAACAAAGGCAGAATGTTATAAAAAGTAAATCATCAAAGTACAAAAATGGTCCTTTGGATATTAAAATATATGAGAACTAAAGGAATTGATAGGTTGGTTGGAAGGTCAAGAAAATCTTTCCAAAAATAGATGAAAACGTAATGGACAATAGAAGAAACTTAAAACAAGTTTAGAAGAACTGTGCCCTGGCTGGTGTAACTCAGCGGATTGAGTGTGGGCCTGTAAACCAAAGGGTCCCCAGTTCGATTCCCAGTTGGGGCACATGCCTGGGTTGTGGGCCAGGTTCCCAGTGGTAGGCAACCACACATTGATGTTTCTCTCCCTCTCTTTATTCTTCCCTCCATCTCTCTGTAAAAATAAATAAATAAAATCTTAAAAAAAAAAGAGAGAGAAGAAGATCTGTGTAGGAGGACCAATATCTGGATAATAACAGTTTCAGAAAGAAAATAGACAAGAAAACTTGATGGAAATAAAACACAAAAATTCTTAGACCTGATGGATAGACGTTTCTAGATTAAAATTGACTATCCAGCCATACACATGAAAAGAGGTAAATAAGAAAACAAAATCCTAACATATTCTAGAGAGAAAAAATGAGGCCATGTACAAAAGCTAGACTCTGAGTAGCTTTCAAAGGAATTCTAAGCAATGCTAGGAGGCCTTTGGATCTACTCTCAGATAATGAAAGGAAATCCCTGCATGATGGCTGGGCAGCAAGGAAAGAGAGGATGTGGAATGAATCAGGGGCCTGGACTGCAGGGAAGCCTGTGGTAAACAAAATCGAAAGGCATTGTTCCCTCTAAGGCCCCTCACCCACATACAGGGCCACAATGTAGCAATGAGGGTTGCCCTCATCCCAGCAAATACTTAAGGCTCCACCTCTTACAGCATAACAGGTACTCAGAGACAAAGAAATATGGCCCAAATGAAAGAATGGATCAAAGCTCCAAAAACAGAACTAAGCAATGAAGAGATAGCCATCCTATCAGATGCAGAGTTCAAAACACTGGTAACCAGGATGCTCACAGACATGGTTGAGTATGGCTGTAAAATACAGGAAAAAGTGAAGGCTATATGCAAAGTGAAATGAAGAAAGATATGCAGGGAACCAACAGTGAAGGGAAGGAAACCAGGACTTGTGGGGTGTGATATTCCGCAGAGTCAAAGGCACCAAAGAGGCTGGTTCAATTGCCATTATGAGAATTACAGAGGCAAGCGAGGGAACCAAAGAAGACAGGAAAGAGAGCAGAGGATAGGAAGAAGAAACTGTGATGTGTGCTGAGTGAGAGGAGATAAAAAGAGCCGGAGGAGGGGGGAGCGGAAATAGAGCAGCCAAAGAATTTTTTGTGGAGAGGACTGCTGAAGACTGAACAAAAACTGTCTGTGTTCCTACAACGAAACACACTCTTCTGCCGGGTGGTCCCATAGCATATCCCACAGTGGACCACACTCACAATGGGTGTCCGTGCTGACCCGAGAGAATGCCGGGATTAATTTGATGTTAAATAGAGGCAGCAGACCCAGAAGTATGAACCCAGAAAAGGATTTGACCCTGTGAAGGTTTGTTCTCCAAGAATGGGAAGGTCTTGGATTTCTGCACTGTGCAAAAAGAGAGTTCAAGCCTGGACCTATTTAGATCTCTAAGGGGTAGGAGACCGACCCCTGCTGATAGGGAGATTATACATCTGGCAACACCTCACTTCTGTGAGCAAAGTCTTACCTGTGACTTTTTTTCTTTAATAGCCAGTTCCTTCTCACAATATTTTAACCTAAAGTGTGTTCAGTCCAAGCCACAGCTTGGTTTTGATTTACTTTCAAAAAACCCCGTGTGAAATTAATTATAGCCAATGAATGGTATGTTGTTGTTGTTGTTGTTGTTTTTGTGAGTTTCTCATGCTTCAAAAATGAGGCCAGTTCCTTATTAAATAAGGCTTTTGAAAAATCTGATTCCATTACGCACAGTGGGTACTGTTGCCCTTATTTTGTGATGCTTAATGTCACCATAAGAACACCGTTCCTATGTATGCTAGATTTGTTCCTCTGTCCACACTCTCAATATACATAGTTTTTCCTGTTACCTGTCTATTATCCAGTTTCTCCTTCTTGTAGCTGGAAATTTCATTTATTGGCAGCTGGCCATCATAGCACAGAAGTGAAATTGTAGCTTAACTGATCTTCTATTTCCTTTTCCTACTTCTTGTGCTTCACTGTCATTTTTTTTAACCAGACTAATTTTCTTTTCTGCTGACTATCATAGATTAAATTGAAAGGCTCCTCTGTGGTAGATCAAAGATTTTCCATAGTTAACATTGCTTCCCTGCACTTCTGATCAAATCAGTCCCCATAACAAAAGTCATCTCCATTAACATGAGCTAATTAAGAAAAAACAAAACACAAAAAAACAGAAGGCATCATTTTACTTTTCTTTATCTCCAATATCCAGGCTTGATTTTTAAATAAGATGATGGTTCTCAGTGCGTTTACCACAGCCTGTGATAACAGGAGTCTTTTCTGAATTAACCCACCATGTATTTGGAAGTTTCCTGCCTGACTTCCAGAGTTCAAAGTTAAACACAGTTAATGAATCTGTTCCTAGAGCAGAACGAGCAATGTCAAGCGTAACTTCTAATCTCCCTATCTCAGGATTCAGTTCATTTGTGAAAAGAACACAAAAATCCCATTAAACCACCACCAGTTAATGTTCTTAAATAGCGTAATTATTAGAATCTGCACATAGCTGAGATAATGATAAAAGATTAAAAAAATAAAGAAAAATACTGCTTCTCTTGTTTTTACATTGTTAACAGATACACTTACTCTCTATTTTTTTCTTGAAAAATAAATTGAAACCACCAGAAGAAACTCCGTCATTTCCCTCGTTATAAAACAAAATTCAACCAACTAAATATGAAGGTCTAATTTTCCATATTAGTGATTCAAGACTAGGGCAGCACCCATCTAGCAACCTGCCGGGCACTACAGGAGCTGTACAAGAAGAAAGGTTTTTATGGAAAAGAAGGGTGCAGCAAGGATGCTATTAGCAAAAGAAAAGACAGGATTATTTTTAAATTAGGACATCTTCCTCTGAGGGGAAGGAAATGGCAAGTGTTTTTACCATGCACACTGCTTCTCCTTTCTGTGGAGGCGGTGATGGGGAATGGAGAAAGCCCACGTACCAGATTATGTCATTGGTATTGACCAGAAAATTCCAGACTAGTTGATGAAGATTATGATGCTGGAAGAGGTAGAAACAACAATTAGGCCAGGTATTATCTAAGTTTGGTATTATGGGCTTTAAAACTAGTGGTGTTATTTGGGGCCTGTGGTTTTCTCTTTAGCACCCTGTTTGAGCAATAGACTCGCCAGCCTCTGCCCCCAACCTTTCCTCCTTTTTCCCAGGGGTCTCCATTTTTTCAAGGGTTGGTGTCTCCACATGCACCTGGGATCCTATCCTCTCTCACCTTTGGAAAAAGTTAGCCTACCGATTGTTTCCTTCTTTGCCTATATTTTCAGTTTTGATTCCTCCCATCAACCTTTAAATATGTTATAATCTCCCTACAACCATTTTAGGATCGTTCTTCTTTTTACAGCCAATAATGAAAAAGTCCTCCACATTCATTCACTGCCTCGGTTTTACCAACGTGTTTGTCTTCCCACACCCTCCATCTGGCCTTGAGCCTATGCTTTCACCAAAATGACTCTCCTCTAAAATCAACAGACACCTTCATTATTAAGAGAAATGCATACTCTGGAGCTTTCATTTCATCTGGCTTCTCATTGCTTGTTGACACAATTTACCATAGTTCCTTCTGTCAGACAATACCTGTGGCTTCCATCACCACCTAGTCCTCCCGTGCTACACTTACTTCCCTGGCCGCTCCTTCTCAGCCTCCTTTTCTGAATCTCTCTTCTCCTCTGGTCTAAGCTATTTGTGGCACCTGCTCAGGGCTTGGACCATCTTTCTCTCCTAATTCTAACCTCTCTCCCTCATGCATTCATACATAACCAGAGGTTTTATTTTCCATCTTTTCCCAAAAGATTGATTTAAGTGCTAATGAATTATAAGGAAGGTCCTGGTGACTCTTGTTTCTGGAAAGCCTTTCTTTTTCTCCCCAGGGAAATATTCACAGAAAGAGGTAGGTCAGCAGCTGACATTCTGTCATTTCCACATGGGCAAATAATCAAAATGAGGAACCCTTTAACAGATCATAAGTTCTTTGAGGAATTTTGACAGATTTATAATTTTGTCCTTCCTCAGAACTCAATGGGATAGCTCTCAAATTACTGTTGGTTTGTTTTTAAAGTTCTTATTTAGCTTCAGAAAAGATTGTATCTTACATTGGATTATTGTTTATTTCCTCCCAAGGACAGGACATATTTCTAGGCTCTTGATAATATGACTTATTTTGACTACCAGGATATTTGATAATCATCCTACTTTTTTCAGGCAGTTCTTAATCAAGATTAGCTCCCTGTTAGAGGAACTATTTGTAATATTTACTCTAGAAAATTCTTCAAAGCACTTTAGTTTGAAGTAACTTTTGATAGTTGAGTGGATGAGGAAAATGGTTACTTCAGGCATCATGATTACTTCAGTTACTTCAGAAAACTTTACCAAACTAGAAACATTTCTTAGAACCTGTGTTCTAAGTTTCTTAGAACTTTGCATATTGAGAAATGTCAGTAGAGAGAAGGAGTTTTTCCTTATGGGGACAGTTTACCCCTGAATCAATAGACTGAAAGTCCTAGTCTGATGACATGTTAACAAGGTATCTTATTTGATTCTGGTGGGAGGAGATTTCTTTAAGGCTCATAGGACTTCTTCATTAGCCAGATTAAAATCTCCCACTATAATAAACAATTGTGTAGGACAGTTAAAAGTCACGTGCTTTGGCCCTGGATGCATGGCTCAGTTGGTTGGAGTATAGTCCAGTGCACTGAATGGTTGTCTGTTTGATTTTTGTCAAGGCACAGGCCTGGGTTATAGGTTCAATCTCTGGTTGGAGCATGCAGAAGGCGATCGACTTAATGTTTCTCCCTCGCATCGATATTCTCCCTTTCTCCCTTCCTCTCTCTTTCTCAAAAATCAGTGGGAACAGGTCCTCAGGTGAAGAATAAACAAACAAACAAATAAATAAAATTTTTTTAAATCATGTGCTTTGGAACTTGGCCAGCCTAGGTGTCCTGCTGCTAGTGCCTGGCCAGGAGTCACTTAGCAAAAGGTATAGGGACTGGGGGCTTACCGAGGCTAGCTGCTGTTGTGTGTTTGACAGGATTTAGGAAGTTGTGAAGTGTGAGTCAAGACCAACCATTCATATAGAAAAGTCACGATCGACAGCTTTGGTGGGCCATTAAGTTGAGTGGTGCAGATCCTTCGGAAATCTCTGGGGTGGGGCAAGCAATGCTAGCCAGGTTGATGGAGTCTCAGATATAACCTCCACCTGCCAGGTCTGTGGCTCTGTGGAGGGAGGGTTCAGAAAAGGGCCAATGGCTTCTCCCCCAGCTCCCGCCTTGATGCACACTTCAGTTCTTCCCTGTTGCTGCAGGTGCCTTCAAGCTGCTACCTCAGTGCTAGAGCTCAGAGAGTACATCTGTGTATAGTTTCTTTAAAAGGCACTACTTGGGACTCAAAAAGTTTCTTCCACAGACTCAGTCCCTGCTGGTTTTTGTAGCCAGAAGTCATGGGGACTTGTCTTCCTGGCACTAGAACCCTGGCCTGGGGAGTTTGGTAGGGGGCTGGGACTCCTCATTCCCAACATATTCCTCCCAAAATTTTATTCACCATGGGTGGATATGGGATCAACCCGTTCTGTATCTCTGCTTCTCCTATCAGTCTGGATGGATGTGATTTCTTTAATTCTGTGGTTGTCAGACTTCCATTCAACTCAATTTGTGATGGTTCCGAGTGATGGTTGTTCTATATTTTAGTTGCAGTTTTGATGTGGTTGTGTGAGGAGGTGAGCAGTGTTTACCTATGCCACCATCTTGACCGGAAGTCCTACATTAATTGATTTTCAAATGTTAAACCAGCCTTGCATACTTGGGATACATTCCATTTGACCATGGTGTATAATTCTTTTTATAACTTTTTGAATTTGATATACTGTTTTTTGAAGGATTTTATAACTATTGGTCCATAGTTTTCTTTTCTTGCAATGTCTTTTTATGGTTTTGGTATTATGGTAAGGCCATCCTCATAGAATGAGTTAGGAAGCATTCCCTCCACTTTTATATTTGGAAAGATGTAGAGAATTGATATAATTTTTTCTTTAAATGTTAGGTAGCATGTTCCAATTAAACCATCTCGTCCTGATGCTTTATGTTTTGGATAAATTAGTTTAAAATATGCTTCTGTTAAGAAGTTATTAGATAAAATAATGTATGGAAACTATTTGGTAATAATAATAATAATAATAATAATAATAATATCATCCCAAGTCAGGACCAAAAGCTTCCTCTGGGTATCTATGTGTTTTTGAACTGTACATATTTCAAATTAGATATAATAATTAAAATGTGGATAGGATTTTGTGACTTTTTACATATATGCGGTATATTTCTATCCTTGAAATAACCACCCACTTGGAAGGATTTATCCCTATTTTGGATGAGGAGGTAGAATGTGGGAATTGCTGGGCACCTTCTTCAAGTCCACCCAGCCAGATCAGTGCCAGAGCCAGGCGGTGAAATCAGGGTGTCATTATCTTACAGTGTCTTGATGAGCTAGACCTCTTCACTTGAAATGAATCTTAAATCAACTGTAACAGTATTCAACATGCTGCCTTGCAGATCAATGTTCTATGGTTGTCAAAAGAATGCATCCCCCTAAAGATATTACTAAGTGTGGCAGAAGTGTAATACTCCTTTCACGTTTTTCTATTCGTGGAGTCAAAGTAACTAAATGTCAAACATGTTTGCTGTACAAACTAAAGGAAAGCTGGAAGATACTTAAAGTCCTGAATCATTTTTAATAGAGTTGAAATAGCTTAAGAGAACAAGGAGAGTTTTATATTATTTCTCATGTGATAAATAATTTGGCTTTTCAGATTCTTCAGATGGTTATTTTAGGATTTCTGTCACTGCAATATGCCAATTTCACATCCTATTCCTGTTAGTGTTTTTAATATCTAATGTGTAATCAATTTTTTTCCTTTTACCCCCCCCAACACACACACTTGCACATACATGCACACAGAGTTAAGTTTCACATCGAACTACTAGGTGGTGCTTTAACCTTTGTTCAGCACATAGACAATATCAGAACATAACTGAAAGTGGAAGCTTTTTGGCCAATTGGACAGCTTACTGTTTTTAACCAAACTATTGCAGTCTGAGGAAAATGGATTTGATTAGTTTCAATGACTGTAATCGAGAGTTATTTAAAAATCATAGTGTTGTGTTAGAGAAAAGTTTTATTTAAGAGGTGAAGTCATGATTCTCATACAAATATAAAATGACCATATGTCAAAGATTTTATCTGATTAAATGAGGAAACAAAAATATGTTACAGCTGACTCAGTGATGCCACAAAGCAGGGGCATTTACAGATCAGAAGTACTGAATAAATGTGCCAATAAATGCCAAACTGCTTTCCCCTCCTTCTGTCTTCTTCCTGAGTGAGGTGTAGGGGAGAGCTTCCCTCCCTGGACAGATGTATTCGTGTGGGTATAGAAAAGCCTCACTGCGCTGCTATGAGCATTCTGCAGCTTACGGAGTGGTGAAACAGCCCAGGGACAATGAAGTCCACAGAACCCCCAAGGAAGCATGATCGGATAACCCTGAAGGCTGTGCTCGGAAGCTGTAAACAGTGCATAGTGTTCTACTGGAAACACATTTTTCTACTGAAATCACTTGGAAAATGCTGACAGGACCTTCCATCTTATGAAGAATTGAAGCCAGGTTGTGAATATTCACTGTGTCAGTGTAGCTCATATTAGACAAAAATTCTTGTTTACTTCTTAGAGCGAACCTGCATATCAAAAGAATTCATGGAGATTCCATATTGGCATGGGAGAAGGGGCATGGGGTAACTTCTAAGCTTGTATGTTTTGACAAAATCATGAAAATTACCTATAGAAGATCTTTATGGATTGTTCAAAATCTATGATTCCAAGAAATTCTTGCAAAGAAATCATTTGTTAGTACCCCAACTCAGCCCAAGTCTAGTGAATCAGCCTTTGCAAGATGGGTGAGAGTTTCCCTGAATTGGGCACCTTTCCAGCCCTTGAAGGGGAAATGAGCTCCTGAAGAACTTACTCTAATTTGCACATTGCTCCATGCTGTTCACCAACTTGATGAAGAATCTTATTTTGAAGCTCAGCAAGAGAACACAGCTCTGGCTTTTAACAAGCTTCAGTGACTGGACTTGGTAATGCAGTGACTGGAGGCGTCCCAACACTGGGGACAGCTGGCTTCTGGTCGGAAGGGCCTCCTTAGTGGCTTTGCCTGCAACTGCCGGCCAAGAGGAAAGCAAGCAAACATGAAAGGGGGTGCTGGAGAATGGAGATTTGCTCATTTTTGGCACCTCTGTTATATTATTTGAGGAAGGTTGGTACCTTTATTTTTGAGGACTTTTAAATTGTTATGTTTGTTTCTCACTATGATCAATGTGTTTGGAGAGTTAGCTTACACTATTTGATGGAATTTATATTTTTCTGTTGATGAGAATGCAGTTCTCACTAGTATTGATGACAATTCTACATTGCTCTTAAATTCACAGCCCTGGTCAGGTAGCTTGCTTGGTTAGAGCATCATCCCCATATGACAAGGTTGCAGGTTGGATCTCCGGTCAGGACACATACAGAAAGCAACCGATGAATGCACAGTTAGTAGAAAAACAAATTGGCGATCCTCTCGCTTTCTCTTTCTATCTTTCTCTCTCTCTGTCCCTTCCTTTCTCTCTCTCAAATAAAAATAAAAATAAAAGTGTGTCTATGCTATGATTATGACTACATAAAATTTAAAAAAAGAAAAGAAAAAATACATATAATACATAGTTGCAACAAGCTCTGTGTGTGTGTGTTCATGCCTTTGCTGTGGACTCATGAGATTATTTTAGTATAAATTGTAAATGTCCTTTTTTTGGAAATCAATATAGAACAACAAGGCATATTTCCTCCAGATAATAATAATTCTTTAAATGAAAAGTACCCATGGCCATTGTTTCATTTTTAAAGGTTCAAATTATTTTTACTATGATTAATGAGAACAGCAGTTTCTTGACTCCTTTTATAACTATGTCCTGTTAGTTTAAGACTTCACTTTGCCTAGTTTATGGTTAAATGCTCTAATTACAGTTGAATGTAATGCAAACAGTTCTTATGCTTCGCTATGACTGAATTTGGAAACTATAGCTTGTTTTTTTTTTTTAAAGATTTGATTTATTTATTTTTAGAGAGACAAAGGGAGGGAGGAAGAGAGGGAGAGAAACAGCAATGTATGGTTGCCTCTCACATGACCCTCACTGGGGACCTGGCCCGCAACCCAGGCATGTGCCCTGACTGGGAATTGAACCGGGACCCTTTGGTTCTCAGCCCACGCTCAGTCCACTGAGCTATACCAGCCAGGGCTGAATTTGGAAACTATAGTTTTGATCAAACCAGCATCATTCCCTCACAGAAATGAGAGAGAATAAATAAGGTTTTCGTCTAGCTACCTTACCATCTGGCTTTAGTTTCAGTTTTACTGACTAACCTGGGGTGTTTTACCATACAAATCAATAATTGACAGAATCTTAAAATGTTCAAATGGTACAGGTTTCCTTAAGGAAGACACCTCTCCAGTGGGTGTCTTCCTTGGTCTTTTTTACATGACTGACCCTTCTAAAGAAGAAAACAGAACCTGTTCAGGTCACGGCCAAGACCTTAGTACCCTCTGCCCTCACTTATTTCCAGAATCCTTATATTCTTGGAACCTTTGTTTGGGGATGTGTTAGAGTCCCCTCTCTGGCCTCATTGCACATTGCTCTGACTCTGGTTTCCCCCAAAACTTCAAACAGGAGGCTGTCTGTCCTCTGTCAATGACCCACATCTTTCCTCTGAATGACTGTAAAGGCCAAAATTAACTTTCAGTTTTGCAATTCTACTTTATTTTCACTGCATCCAGAGTAGTCCTTCTTAAAACCCAAATTTCAACTTCTTCTCTGTCTTCAAGCCTCTTTCCCTTCAGCTCCTTTGGGAAGGGACATAAGCCCAATTATGGCTCCAGTCTCCGCTTGTGCTATGACTCACAGCCTTTGTTCTAGTCAGGGCATTTCAGGGTAGTCCCCAGGCCAGCAGCATCCGCACCACCTGGGAACTTGTCAGATGTGTGGACTCCTCAGGGTTCCACCCCAGGCCTGCAGACTCGGAAACACTGGATGGAAACCAACAATTTGTAGTTTAATAAGCTCTCTAGGGGATTCTGAGGCAGGCTCAAGTTTGCAAACCTCTGCTGTCATCATATACTCTTGGAATTCTACAGTCTATTTTCTCTTTCCCACTCACAGAGTTCCCACCCTTCTACCCACATCTCCACTGGACTAACTCCTATTTGTCCTTCAGTACAAGACGTAACCTCCTCTGAGTATTCTGTAAATCCCCAAAGTAGGCCCCACATCCCTTCTTTGCGTCCCCATGCAACCCCTGTGCTTCCTTTATGTTAGCCTTGGCCACCTATCAGCCTGATGCTTTCACACTGCCATGCTCCCTCATCCTCCAAGACTGTAAGTACCGTAAGAGTGAGGCAGTAAGCAGTAGTTCATTTAATTCTTTCTTTTCTTAGCTGAGAAAAGCAAAATATGACAGTACGAGAAACATGCCTATTGGCTCAATTCCCTATCTATGTGCTTTACACCAGCTTCTGATGGTCATTTAAGAATGACTTGATGTCATTTGATACATGTATATGATGTTTTCTTAGTTTGATTTTAAGATTGAAAAAATTCTCAAGGGTAGGCATCATTTTTTTATATATCCCCCCCCCCTTGCTTTCTCTCAACAACGCTAAAGCAACACATTCTGCCCATGGGATTTTATTTCAAAGCATTATTTGAAATGGCATACCATACCAGTAAATTCTTAGCATCATTGATTTTTTTCAAGAGGAGGATGAGAGTGTGGGCAGGATGATGTCTATAAACAGGCTCGCTTTATTTATTGATTGATTGATTGATTGATTTAATAACCCTCCACCAGAGGATATGCTTACTGATTTTAGAGAGAGAGGAAGGGGAGAAAGAGAGAAAGAGAAACATCAATGTGAGATAGAAACACTGATGAGCTGCCTTCTGTCTGTGCCCCAACTAGAGGCCGAACCTGCAACCTAGGTTGGTTCCCCAACTGGGAATCAAACCCTGCAACATTTAGTGTATAGGATGACGCTCCAACCAACTAAGCCACCCAACAAGGGCACTAAGTTAAAATTAAATGAACTTTTATTAATTCATTTTCTTCATGTATGTTTCAATAGATGCAGAAAAAGCATCTGATAAATCCAGCATCCATTTATGATTAAAAGCCTCAGCAAAGTGGGACTAAAAAGAACATACCTAAACATAATAAAGGCCATATATGGCAAACTCGCTGCCAGCATCCTACTCAATGGGCAAAAACTACAAGTGTTCACCATAAGATCGGGAACAAGACAGGGATGTTCACTTTCATCTCTCTTATTCAGCACACTACTGAAGCCCAGCAATAGCAATCAGACAAGAAGACGAAACAAAATCATCCAAACTGGAAAGGAAGATATAAAACTGTCTTTATTTGTAGATGACGTGATACTCTACATAGAGAACTCTAAAGATTCCACCAAGAAATTACTAGAACTGATAAATGAATTCAGTAAAGTTCAGGATACAAAATTATTGGATTGCCCAAAAAGTCTATTTAGTTTTTTCCCATAAAATAAAAGATACAGTTTTTATTTTCACCAATAACTTTATTGATTTGGATATTTTGGGTATGTTAGCTATCTCCTATGTTGTATAATGTTGATTGCTCAATTAATGTCTCGATTTGATTGCTGTCAGCTTCAACTGGTCTTCCTGACTGTGGAGCATCATCCAGAGAGATCTCCTGTACAAAACTTTGCAAACCATTTTTGACATGTTCAATCAATCACAGAATCTTCTTCATACACTGTACAATTTTTTGTGTGTTTCAGTTGTGTTTTTATTTTTCTTGAAATAATAAAGCATAATATGCCAAAAATGTTGCATATTTTCTTTCAGCTTCAATAGTAAAATGGCTACAGAAAAATTCACCATTTTTAATGTTTTTAAATACATGCTAATATGACAGCTGTCACAATGCAATCTAACAAAATTGTTTCAAATGAAGTTAAAGACAACTAAATGCTACTACAGCCATCATATGGAAAAAAAAAAACAAACAATTTTTTTGGTCAGCCCAGTAATATCTAGAAATCAGTTGCATTTTTATATGTCAATATGCCAATAATGAACTATCAGAAGGGAAATTAAGTACATAAAGTCCTCTGAAGTTTTTCAGAAAGACTGAATTCTTTATTTACCTAGATTTTGAAAGTTTGTCTTCCCACTGCCAAGCCTGTAGACTTTTTATGTAATTACAAGCATTTATTCCAGAACAAATGCTAGGAGACAAAGAAAAGCTAGTGAATTCCCTTAAATCACTGAATGATTTCTACCAAATAGCACCCCCATAGGTAACTGAAAGTAAACAGAGAAGCTTCTAAGGTATATCTTAATAGTTTCCAGGTTCATGCCTAATAAAATCAATGGGTGAATTGAGTCAGGGTTCCATCTTTTTTTTTTTTAAGGTAATTGATTTATGATTATTTTATTTTATTATTATTTTCTTTTTTATTGTTATTCAAGTACAATTGTCTCCATTTCTCCCCCATCTTATGGAATAGTTTCTGAAACTCTAATTCAGAGATGGTAAGTGAAGATAACCTAGAAGTGATTTCAAATACAAAGTTGCTGATAATGTCAATACTGCCAAATATAACTATTCAGTTCAGGTTGAAGCAAATAAGAATAAATATTGAAACATACACCTTAGGCAGTCTAGTTCCAGTCCCTGGAATATAGTGTTCAGTGTGTGAGAGAATGGACTTGCAAGAACATGGGCATTTTAGTAGGACTGAAAGGTCTTACTCTTCTCTTTCTGAAAAGAATTGTCTGCTTGCTACATTTGTAGGCTACTTTTGAAGTTTATATGGGGTAAGATAAAGCCAACTTATTGAACTACATCTTAAGCGATACATGCTCTGGATATTTCTAATTGAAAATACAGGCTTGCTATGGATCATGTGACTAGCTATTCATCTCCAAGGATAATATTGCTTTTGGGCTTTATATAGATGCAGAAGGTCCTAGAGACTAAGTGACTAGACTCAGGATTTTGAGATTGAACCATTGTCTTTCATATTTAAAAAAAGAGTGTGAGGTGTGGTTATTTCTAAAGATCCTTGCTACTTTTCTTAAGTGGAAGGTTGCCTACTAAAAAGAAATAGGCTTTGTAGTCAGGTAGCCCTGGAGTTATTATCTACTGACTGTGATCCCGGAAAATTAGTTATTCTGTCTCTGTGAGACTCACTTTATATACCTGGAAACTGAGAGCACTAATGCCTATATCATAGAATCACAGTACAATTTCATTCATGGTTACTGAACCTAAAGTACATAGGATACCACCTAGCAACACGAAGATGCTCATTCATGAGAAGCATCGTTAATTGGGTGTGGTTCTACTACTGCCAACAAGGAAGTGTGCAACTTTAGGAAAGCCATTTAAATGACCGTTCCTATCAACAGACATACCAGGACTCCAAAGTCTAACAGTTACCACAATGGTTAGGCTCTTAACAAATAGGAAGTATCTTTGGGTGAGAATATCAACCATTTCCAGGCTGACCTATTGCCACTGGGAAAAAATCCATGGTTATTATTTCCCTGGGTGGTTTACTATTTAAAAATCAGTTGCTCTAGAGGAGAGGGGTAAATGCTAAAGAATGCCTTTTCACTGAATTGGAAAAACAGCTTTATAGCTCTACACACACTCCTTAAAGCAGTTAGTAAAAATGGTGCTTGATGTTGTATCCCTTGGCTTAGCGCCTCCAACTTCCCATGGGCACATTGAAAATAACACAGGAAATACCTTATTCAAGAGAAGTTAATTTATCCTTTCTTGAGGCAGCCTCATCTGTGCCAAATCTAAACCACGCTTGAAGGTCTACATATCAAGCTGCATTGCTTGTGTTTTAAGTGAAAAGGAATATGTTGCCCTGTGTGAGGCTCCAGGGCAAGTGTATGCTGTTGAATCAACAGTAAAACTAAAGTCAGGTCGTGTCTTTCCACTGCTCAAACCTCTTTTTAAAAAAGATTTTATTATTAATTTTTAGAGAGAGAGGGAGGGTAGGAGAAAGAGAGGGACGGAAACATGGGTGCGTGAGAAAATCGATCGGTAGCCTCTCCACCGAACCCGCAACCTAGGCACACGCCCTGACCAGGAATCGAACCGGTGACCGTTTGCATTGTAAGATGATGCCCTATCAAATGAGTCACACAGGTCAGGGCAAAACCTCTTAACAGAACCCATCCACTCAAGTCCTCACTCTGGTCTATACAACCATGCATGACTGGGCCTCATTTATCTCTGACCTCATCTACTGCTATTCTCCCCAGTCTTCGGCTCGTCTGCCATCAGCCTCCCCAGACATACTCCCCCCTCAGGGCCTTGACACTCTCTTCACTTCGGCCTAGAAGGCCCTTTGCCCAGGTACCTTTCAATCTCCACTCTCCCTGCCTCACTTCCTCAAGGCCTATCCTGACACCGTCATCCCCTCGTTGTGAACCTCACTGGCTACCCGTGCCTTTCCTTCCCCCTTGCATAATTTATTCATTTCTCCTTAGTAATTATTATTAAGTTATGTGTTATATACAGGGTGGAGCAAAAGTAGGTCTATAGTCGTCCACATGGAAAATGATACAATAACTAATAATATTACAAGAATAAACTCTGTTTCACTTATAACTGTAAATGTAGTTTTGCCCCATTCTGTTTTCATTAATTAATTTATTTTGTTAATTGTCTGTTTCCTCCAATGTCTTGTAAGCTACAAGAAGTTAGGTGTTTTTAAAAAGTTGTTATATTTACCACTTATATTTCACATAGGACCTGGCCAAGAATAGGTTCTCAATACATTTCTATCGAATGAATGAATAAACGAAGGTTGAATGTCTGACTAAGGAGAAATGATTCATCAGGACAAACCATCGGAGATTGTAGAGTATAAGCTCCCAAGGAAACGACATTGTTTTACTACTGCTCCTCAGAGAATTCTCTACTGCTCCTCAGAGATTTGCACAGCTCTACAATATAGTGGGCATGCAATTAATATTTATTTTATAAGTCAATTAGTTTATTAATGATTAAAGCCTCCTAATTGTCACAGTGTGCCCTAAAATAAAACATCATACTTCAGAGAACTGGTTTCTTATAATTCGGCTAGCAATTTTGTTTTAGAAACTTAAATTTCTCATTTCTGAGCCACAATCTTTTTTTTTTTTTAAAGATTTTATTTTTATTTACTATATTTAGAGAGAGAGGAAGGGAGGGAGAAAGAGAGGGAGAGAAACAGCAATGTATGGTTGCCTCTCACATGGCCCTCACTGGGGACCTGGCCTGCAACGCAGGCATGTGCCCTGACTGGGAATCGAACTGGGATCCTCTGGTTCCCAGCCCGCGCTCAATCCACTGAGCTACACCAGCCAGGGCTCTGAGCCACAATCTTTTTATCTTTAAATAGGCTCAATATTATTTTTTAGTATATGTATCTAAGAATTAGACTAGCCAAATTATATACAATGTCTGGCAGATAATAGTTTCAATAAACATTTTATGTTATTTTTCCTTCTTTTAAATCATTGTAGCTCTAAATGATTCTTATAATAGAATTCACACATTGTTCTCTTTGAGAAAAAACTTAAAATCTCAGCTGCAATACAACCAACAATAAAACAAATTGTAAATTTATATTCTCTTCCCTAAGTTTCTTCGTGAATTTCAAGCTACACCTGTGCAGGAAGCCTTATACCACATAAACAAAGTCTTAATCGTTGACTACCATCACAAAAGAGAAAAAGGGGGAAACATCTACAACTTCCAGAGGAAATTCCAAGCACAAATTCTCACAGCTGCCTCTATTCAGTTGTTGTTACTGCTTTGACCATTGTTTTAACTATGGCTCAAGGAGAGACATTAGTTTCATGGTACTTTTGCCTCCTTAAAGGAAATTACTTTCACTGCTTTCCAGTCTTAATACTTTTTATTGTATTTTTCCCATTACCACTTATCCCCCTTATACCCACCCTCCCCCTCCACAGTCACCACATTGTTGTCCATGAGTCCTTTTTCATTTGTCCTCGATCCCTTCACCCCCGCCACCCAGTGCTGTCAACCTGCTCTCTATGAATCTTAATATTCGTAATAATTGCACTAATCAGCCAGGATGAATTAAGTTAGGTAACCAAGGAAGTCAACAATTAAATTCTGGAAGTTAAATGCAAAGTGGAATTTTTTTAAATCCAAATATCATAAAGCTTGTACATTGCCCCTTCAATTGTAGCCTGAGAAAGCAGACTCTCTTGGAAGGTATGCTTCGTTAACTTTAATCTAGATAAGCCTGAAGCAGATGAGCATCATCTTATAAAATTAATAGTATGGCTATAATTTTCTTTTCATTATTAGAAATAGAAGATTTGAGAAAGAAATTATTTTAAGGGAATCTTGATAAGGGAACTAATATCATACTTCAGAGAGATTTCTAAATTTATCCCAGTTGTGAACTCACCTATTCATCTCAATTCCTGGAATTTATTTTTGTTTTGTGCTGACCAGCCTTTGAGTCATTGATCTCATTAGTCCTTCTTTGTTAAACTTTAATTAAGTTTTAAGAGACACCATGGTTACAGAGTAGCACTAATTGTATGTGGTGTAATTTGTTCACTGAGTTGATAAAAATGTCTTTGTTTAAAATTTTTGACAAATTTTAGTCATTTTATGACTCTTCAGAGTGGTTAAAACTTTAAGCAATGTTTTAAGTATGTAGGGTAAATTCCAATTAGAATAAGTGTAGAAATAACTTTAGAATATCATGCATACTTTTGGGGTGGTTTTCTTGGAACAATAATATTTTATTTAGATCTCATTTTAATCATGATATACAAGATTGTCTTTGAAAGATCATTAAATTAAAATACAATGGCTCCTTAGTTCCAGAGGAACTAATTTTGAACTTAACGTGGCTACATTTTGTTGAGTGCGTGCTTTGGTAAAGATAACACATCGATTCTCTCTTGATCCCCACTCAGATCCGGTGGGGGAAAATAATAACAGTTTTCACTTTCGACCTCCTCTGGGTTAAATTTTTCTCTTGCTAGTCCTTTGCTGTACATGCTTGACTACATAATGCTCTTAGAAGGAAAAAAAGAATGTGGTATTTGGAGAATGATGGTTGAGGTAATAAGTCTAAGATTTTAATTTATTTTACCCTGCAAATAGTGGATGAGCACTATTTTGTTATCTGTTGCTGAATAACAAACAACTTCAAAAGACAGTAACTCAAAATAGCAATCTTACTTTGCAGGGTTCTGTGTGTTGTTAGGGGCTCAGCTGGGCGGTGGTTCTGGTGGTCCTGCTGGGGTCTCACACGAAGTCACAGTCAGATGGTAGGTGGAGCTGGCTCATCCAAGGTGGAGTCCTCACTGACTTGTGGGCACACTGGGCGGCCTGTCTCTCCAGGAGGCTGCCTCTGTTTCTTACATGGTGGCTCAGGACTCTGCCAGGCAGTTAGTGGGAAATGCCGTTCTTCTGTAAGTCTGGTCTCAAAGTCCCAGGATGTAACTTCTGTTGTATTCTACTGGTCAAAGCCAATCACAAGGCCATTAGCAATTCATGAAGATTCTTAAAGGAAGGAAATGAGAGTTTCAGCTCAGAATAGAGAGCTGGATAAAATGTCTTACACAAATCTACAACAAGACAAAACCAGGACAAACTGTACACTTATGACATTTTATGAACCCTTCAAATTGCTAAGGTCACCAGACAATTACTTAAAATCTGGAGAGAGATAGGGATTTGCAATAACAAATAAAACATGAGTATTTGCTTACCTTGGACAGACACCACCAAGCACCATAAAAGCTGGTAAAACACTCATCTAGCAAATGTTAATAAATTGCTAAAACCAAGTGTAGGGGATTGAATCTTTTTGCTGGTTTTCCCTTGAAGAACTCTACTAGGTACTCACAAGGAAGACCAGGTAGAATTGTGAGAAAATGTACCCAAGGTGCTGGTTGGGACAGGGAATAGCAGTTATTGTTACAGTTCTGTCCAGGTCCCTCTTCCCTATCTTCCCTATGAGATAAAAGTCTTAATCTATAGAAGAACAGGCAACAAAAATTGTAGCTTGAAGGTACTAGTGGAAACCCACTGTAGCTGGCAGAGGGAAGAAATACGTTCTGGGCCCAGCTTTACATCTGAAGAAGATGCAATAATACTTGCAAAGGGAATATTCCCAAGGTTCATAGAGCCTGCCTAAGATTGAGATTTAATCAGAACATCAGAACACAAGACTCTCTGTCCGATCACACTAACAAGTGTTGAGCAAAAATAAAAGTGGAATGTACAGTGGGAAACCAGTGTTAATGGAAGACCCAGGGCCAAGCAGTGCACAAATGTTGAGAAAACACACTGGCAAATAAACCCATAGGGTAAACATATGACATTATTAGAAAAATTTGCAGCTCTGGTGCACTGAAGGCAATTATAGCAACAACGAACTTCAAAACCAGCCTAACTTCAGACTATATTAACACAAAACTCTACCCTAAAAGCCTTAGAGAAGGGAAAGCAGGCTTATCTCCAAAGTTAAGAATTATTTCCTTCAATATCTACTCTCTTATACAATATGACCAGATTTTAACAACAAGAATGATAATGACAACAAAACTAATGAGGCATGCAAAAGGGTAAGGAAAAAAATCTGAAAAGGTAAGTCACTTATCAGAATCAGACTTAGATATGCCAAATGTTAGAACTATCAGAGAATTTAAAATAACTGTAATTAATTTGTTAAAATCTCTAATAAAAAACAAATATGCACAATAAGAGAGGCAGCTTCAGCAGAGAGATGGAAACTATTTAAGAAGGAATCAAATGGAAATGCTAGAAGTCAAACCTTAGTAAGAGAAATGAAAGGTGACTTTGACAAGCTCATCAGTAGACTTCATATAGCCTAGAAAAGACTCTGAACTTAAATGTAGGTCAATGGAAATTACTTGAATTGAAAAACAAAGAGAAAAAAGGTGAAAAACCAAACAGAGCCTTCAGTATCTGTGGGACATCAAATGATATACTGTATGTGTAATTGGAATCCCAGAAGAAAAGAGAATAAGGCAGAATTAATACTTGAACAAATAATGACTGAAATATTTTCAAAATTACTGACAGACACCAAACCATAGATCTAAGGAGCTCAAAAGACACCAAGCAGAGTAAATTTCTAAAACAACCCCCAAATCAAAAAACAAACCTAGGCACATCATATTCAAACTGTTAGAAACTGAAAACAAAGAGAATCTTGAGAGCAATGAGAAAGCTTATCAACAAAAGAACAATAATGAGGTAAAGAGCAGACTTCTTACCAGCAGCCATGCAAGAAAGATGACAATGGAGTGACATCTTCAAAGTGCTGAAGGAAATTTCATATCCAGTGAAAGACACCTTCGAAGGTGAAACAACAACAAAGGCTTCCTTAGACAAAGAGAAAATAGACTCCACTTCTAGATTTGAGGAGTGGCATGTGCATATCGGAAGAGAGAAAAAAATTGGTTGGAGGACACCTTTGGAGGCCAGCTACAAGCATTCTCTGCATGCAAGGTAAAGGTTGTGCTATTTGGGGAAAGTCTGTGTTATCTCATTGGACCTAATTTCCTTATTTATAAAATATTGGTTCATATGATTTTCATGGTTCATTAAAATTGCATTATTTATTTTGTACATAGTTGCACATTGTTGTTCAGTCTTTTATAATCTGAGGATAGGTATTTCAGTGTGTTATTAAAATAGTCTATTTTGCCCTGGCTGGTGTAGCTCAGTGGGTTGAGTGCGGGCTGCGAACCAAAGGGTTGCTAGTTCAATTCCCAGTCAGGGCACATGCCTGGGTTGCAGGCCAGGATCCCAGTGAGGGCCATGTGAGAGGCAACTACACACTGATGTTTCTCTCCCTCTCTTTCTCCCTCCATTCCCTTCTGTCTAAAAATAAAATAAATAAAATATTTTAAAAAATAGTCTATTTTAAAGTTAAAGCATGAATATATCTAAGACATTTTAGAATGATTGGCTACACATAGTGACTATAGCTGATTACAATCAATCTATGGAAATATAACCATCTACACATAAGATGATATCCACATTTTAATAATAATAAATGCTAATAAATAGACAAATTGATTAAAAAATGGTCAACAAATGAATTTCAATTTTAGAATTATTGTTTCTTAACATTATATTTCAAGTTTCTTTTTCATCTTATAATATCCTAGAGAAAAACTCTGGATATTCTGATTCAATTTTGACAAATATAAAATGAGGTATGTCTGGAAAAAGTCCAGCCATTGTTAATATAATGAGAATGATTGTGGGACATCGATGTAACCTGGCAGTCAAGGAGAGTGGACTGGAATGTGCATGAGTGAACAATGATGCCTTCACTGTACTAGTCAGTCGGGGTGGTAGACAGTGTTTAGTGAGCATGTGCACTATGCGGCCATCGCGTTCAAAATGACTGAGTAGAGCAACAAATCTACATCAAATTTTTCATTAAGCTGGAAAATTCGTCTGTGATAATTCAGAAGGCTGCAGCTATGGGCAACTGGTGATTGGCAGCTTCATCATGACAACGTGCCCTCTCATGCCTCCCAGCTCGAGCAGAGGTTTTTGGTGAAACATCAAATCACCCAGGTGACTCAGCCCCCTCTACAGACCAGATTTGGTGTCCTAAGACCTCTGGTTTTTCCCAAAATGAAAATCACCTTTGAAAAGGAAGAGATTTTAGAATGCTGATGGGATTCAGTAAAATACAATGCGGTAGCTGATGGCAATTCCAACAAATGATTTTGCAGAGTGCTTTGAACAGTGGAAAAGATGCTGGGAGAACTGTGTGAGGTCCCAAGATGCCTACTTTGAAGGGGACTGAGGGATCACTGTCCTATGTACAATGTTTCTTGTATTTTTTATCTTCTTCAAGTAAATGTCTCTATTTTCATAGTACATGGCTGGATAGTTTATGGACAAACCTCATATATAGAGGTAATTTCTTTCCTTTTTAAAATGCTAATAAAATTATTAGAATAAGTTATATATGTGGCAATTTTAAAACTATTTTTCTGCCACTTATAAGGGTATTTTTTATTTTATATAAACTGTGACTAAGCTATATAACTTGATAGTTTGAGTCATGCTTAATATATTTGTGTATATTTGTTAAAGAAAAAATATTCAGGGATGCTTGTTAAAGACGGTGAGACAGACTTTACTCAGGACTATCAAGATGGGTAGAGGGACCACTGCAATGGGATAGTACAGTGTGGGAGAGAACTGGGGACTCAACCCCAAACACAGTACGGACAAGTGAGAATTTATAACCGAAGAGTAAGGTAGGGGCCAGTGGATGGAAAATCACTAAGGGGAAACATCTGGAGTAAAAGGGTTCTGGGTAACCTAGACCTAACAGGATTTTTTCAGAAGACAGGCCAGGATGATCAGACATCATGAGGCGGATGGTGAAGGATGAGCAATCTGATCATATAACGAAGGTGATCAGATATGGAGGGGGAAGGATGCTGGTTAAAATGACCTAGTTGTTGGTCAAAAGTGGATTTTATAAGAAAATGCACAGATAGGCCCAGGAGAAGATTCAGGGACTGAGTAAAATTTGGTCAAGTAAAGAATCTTTGTCATATTCAATTAATCATAACATGATAGTCTATATTAAAGGTAGAATAGAATAAACAGTGATTCTCAAGTTTGAGCAGGTGTCATAACTACACAGGAGCTTGTTAAAAACCAGATTGCTAAGCCTTACCCTCAGATTTCTGATTCAGTAGATGTAGGGCAAGACCTGAGAATGTGCATTTCTCACAAGCTTCTAGATAACGCTATTGTTTTTAGTCAGGGAGTCACCACTGAAAACTCCTTGCAAAGATGAACAAATATACTTTCAGGTCGGACACACCTGAGTAATACTCAGATCTGCTGCTATCAATTCACTCTGAGGAAGTTGGGTATAACCTTAATGTTTTCATCTGTAAAATGGAGTATTAATAACTGTGAAGTTATTAATTACGTGTTAGCCAGCATCTGGAATAGAGGATGTAGCCAATACGGGGAAGCTGTTTATACTGTTTTGAATGTTTGATGATGAAGATATCATTGGACCGTTGTTATGCTTTTTTTCAGGGCTTTTACTTGATTTATATCTTCACATATACTGAGAAAATTAAGTAAATTGGGTGAATATTTTGATCCTGATTACCCTAACAGAAAAACTACTTCTGAATTCAGTGGGACTCTTTTAAGACTATTTCAATTCTGCCTCTCAAGAGGGATCTCTATTTTGCAAAATAAAAATTGATCAATCAACCAATAGTTAATGAGTACCTTCGTCCCCAGGCAAAATACACACATATAGAACATGCTCACATATACACCTCTCAACTTTAAAGTGGATCCTGCCCCTTGTCATTTTATCTCTGAAGTTGGTGCTTCAGTGAGCAGGTTGTATTTGTTGGCTTGTGCCCCTCCCCCAGGCTTCAACAGGCCCGTCCTGCACCAACTGAGCACCTACAGCAAGAGCGGCTAACAGATGCGTGGATTGCAATGTCCTATTACTGAAAAAAAAGACAAGAAGTGTCACCAAGAAGTCCAGGGGGATTTTCTGACTAGCAATGCCTTTAAAGTTAAAGAATATTTCAAGACAGAGGTTTTTAATTGTAAAGAATCTTAATCATGTAGAGAAGTATGAAGTATTTTTCTTTGAACAGCACATTTACCAGTTTAGGAAGTTCATTTCTAAGAAATGATGTTCTAATTTTAATGCATTTACTTTTCTTACATTGCTACAATTTTATTCTTAGTCTTATTTGTTATACTCTGCAAATAAAGTAACTTGCCTTAAGCTATTCTACAGGGTCCAACAGAACTAAGGCTTGCTTAAGTGTGGTTGATAGGGTGATAATATGGCTGTAATAACTCATAGTTTTAATTTGAACATTTCATCTAAAATGTCATATGGTGTGCTTGAGTGTGATATTGTTATGTTACAGAATTACATGTTTATGATTTTGCAATGAAAGATTTTGTAATAAACAAGGGGTGTTATTTGTGCCAGACTTTGAATATGTTTCATTCCCAGAACCAATTATTTTAGAGATTCAATTTTAGCCTTTAATTGAAGAGAACAGCATAAAGAGGCTCTGATCAAAATTTTTCTGGGTTTATTCTCCTGTAATCTTTGCAGGGGGCTATTCTCTACTTAAAAAGTCTGAAAATTTCTACTAATGTTGATTCTGGGTATACATTCATCAATCTGGAGGAAATAGAGACTTTCCTTCTAAATTTAATTTTCCTAACTAATTACATTTGCTTGAAATTTGAATAAACTGGATTCATCTTAAAATAGATATTTGTTTATGCAAAAGCCAACACAGGAGATGGAGAAGGCTTGCCATTTGTTTAAGACTAGAGAATGATACTTTTCAAAGTTTATCTGAAAAACACATTGCCCTAAATGTTTCATTATTTATCCCAGTTAGGATAATCCCAGGTAGGATTACTTGTCTGTGTTGATAGTCCTAGGTAGTATATATACCAATTAGAAACATATTTTGTCTTTGGTTATAGTAACACACACACATACGTACACAGAGGATCACTGAAGCACAAATAAAATGACATTGAGTAGGAAACCACACTCTTTTGAATTAAAATAAATGTTTTAAGTCCAGACCCTTTACTTAAAACACAATCACTAATTGCAAATGGATGAGCTGATATCATCAACCTAGCTTGAATGAATTATCTACCATGTTTGTAAACATATTAATAATTATTACATATGTGCGTATGTTGAGAGTATTAGTGCATCTTTGGCCCCAAGGTCTCTTCAGGTCTGGGTTGCAGACTTAGTTTCTAGGTTGCTTGTTCTGTCCAATTTTTGTCTTTAGTGGTACTAGCATTGCCATTAATGAATTTGAGTTTGACTAAAGGAAAGACCTACTATTATGTTCTTTTATCTTTCCTGCCTATGCATGAAGAGTTAAAACCTCTGGATAACCAGTAATATTTGCTCATCACAGATGAAGTACGAGGCAAGGAAGACTGTACCAGGTAATGCAAGTCAGGCGAGGTCCCTTGAGCTGACCACAGTGGCAGCCTGACATGTGTGTAGAGGAAGTTTTACGGAGGGTGAGTCAGACAGGGAGGAAAAACTTGGGGACCTTATCTAGAACTGGGCTTACACAGCATGTTACATGAAATTGAGAAGACAAATGCATGTAACAGAGAACGGGGGCGTGGTGAGGTGTGGTTGCATCCTCAATGATTGACATGGTAGATAGTTATGGTAAAACTAATCCAAAAAGAAGGTAAGTATAAAAATGGGAAGTTTTGGTGTCAAGAATATTCTTTCTTAACTAGGAGACGTGTGTGCCAAGCCAGTCAATTCTGGAAAAATAAGAATCATCTGGACTTCCCAAATACGCTTTCATCTCTGTTTTAGTGAGAAACCCAGAAAAAGGCCTAAAGCAGCTTATTTTGTTTTCTTAATCCTCACCTGAGGATATATATTCATTGATTCCAGAAAGAGTGGAAAGGAGAGGGGAGAGAGGGAGAGAGAGAGAAACATTGATGTCAGAGAAACATTGATTGGTTGCCTTCTGTGTTCACTCCAACCCAAGTGGGGACTGAATCACAACCTACGTATGTGCTCTGACCAGGAATTGAACCTGTGACCTTTCTGTTTCTAGAACAGTGCTCCAACCAACTGAGCCACACTGGCCAGGGCCTAAAACAGATTATTAAATCATCTTCAGCTTTGGTTAAAAACAAACAAGCACATTTTTAAAAAATCCCACATTTCACCCATTCAAAAGTTTTCTAAGAGACTAATAAATAGTATTCCTTTTAAAAAGGAGCATGTAAAAAATCTTTCCTTCATATACCATGAGCACTAGATCCTATGAAAATGGATCTAGAAATTTCTGTTTAAAATCAAAGGCAACTTTTCCATGATATCTAATTTGACTATATTTTTCCCCATTGTTCTTAAAAAGGAAGTTTATACTGAGAATTAGCTATTCCTCAAAGATATCTCTAAAGAAGCTATCAAATGTATTCTCTAATGCCTGTAAAATTTGAAAGGCCATGTCAATCAAATCAAAGTAGTCTTTTCCCATTTAACAGATTATTTTGAATTCTAGGAAGGGGATATTAATTGAAAAATACATTCCTTTATTCATAAAGATTAGGGACTAAGGTCAACATTAATTAGTAAACATCTTCCTTGTGGTACCAGTTAAGGCACATTTTGATTTTAAAGTACTTTAGGAGCATTTTGCTTTTAAAAAATGGGCAATTTTTGATCCTTAGGGTCTGTAGTTGAGGACACAAGGACATGATTCTAACACCAGTTCCTGTGGGTGTTGTTCTTTCCACACACCTAGGAATTCTGTGACACCTACTGGGTGTCCTGCCATCGGCACTGACACTGTCTACCTGGGGCAGTGTCAGATCCCGCAGGTTAAGGGCTCAGTCCTGGAAGATTGCCCCGGTCACACACACGCATTGGTCACTAGTCCATGTGGCTGCCTGTGCTTCTGACCCAGGAGATATAGACTGGAGGTCCCCAGGACTTCCTCCTTGAGTTTGATGAATTTGCTAGAACAGGTCACAGAATTCAGAGAAACATTTTACTTACTAGATCAACAGTTTATTATAAAGTTATAGTTGAGGAGTAGTCAGATGAAATCAATGCAGAAGGCAAGATATGGAGAAGGGGCATGGAGCTTCCATGTCTGAACCATGCATGCCACTCTCCCAGCCCCTCACGGTGTTCACCAGCCTGGAAGCTCTTCGAACCCCATCCTTTGCGTTTTTATGAAGGCTTCATTAGATAGACATGACTAATTAACTCATTGGCCTCCCTCCCCTACCGCTCGTTACACCATCATGAAGGCCCCAGCCTGATGATGTCATCTGAACCTCATTACCTCCAAAGGTTCCATTTCCAAATATCAAAGTGGGGGTTAGGGCTTCAATATATGAGTTTTGGGGGGACACATTTTAGTCAATAGCAGTGAGCTTCTTAGATCTGTACATTTATAGGGTTTTTTTTTTATTTTTTTTTAAGATTTATTTTTATTTATTTTTAGAGAGAGGGGAAGGGAGGGAGAAAGAGAGGGAGAGAAACAGCAATGTATGGTTGCCTCTCACATGGCCCTCACGGGGACCTGGCCTGCAGCCCAGGCATGTGCCCTGACTGGGAATCGAACCGGGACC